>PITA01018796.1:0-39361 GCA_004023965.1 Spilogale gracilis | reverse complement strand
TTTTTTTAATGAGCATAAGACTTGAATAAACACCAAACAAAGGAAAATAAAGAAGATACATAAAAGGCAAATAAGAACTTTAAAAAGTGCTTTGTATCATTAGTCATCAAAGAAGTGCAAATTCAAAACCCTATCAGGGGGCGCCTGGGTGGCTCAGTTGGTTAAGCAACTGCCTTCGGCTCAGGTCATGATCCCGGAGACCCAGGATCAAGTCCCACATCAGGCTCCCTGCTCTGCGGGAAGCCTGCTTCTCCCTCTCTCACTCCCCCTGCTTGTGTTCCCTCTCTGGCTGTGTTTCTCTCTGTCAAATAAATAAAATCTTAAACAAAACAAAACAAAAAAAAACAATGAGTTATCACTTCACAAACTAGAATGATTATAATTAGAATGTTTGACAACCTGAAATACTGCCATTTTGGAGGAACCAACATTCTCATAGATTGCTGGTGGAAAACTGGCTATTTCTTACACAGCTAAACATAAATCTATCCTTTAATTTAGCAATGCCATTCCTGGGTATTTGCCCAAATAAATAGATGTCAAAAAAAAGATTTAAAAAAAATATATTCATGGGAGGGGGCCTAGGTGGCTCAGTTGGTTAAGTGACTGCCTTCGGGTCAGGTCATGATCCCGGAGTCTGGAGATCGAGTCCCACATCAGGCTCCCAGCTCTGCGGGGAGTCTGCCTCTCCCTCTGAACTTCTCCCCTTTCATGATGTCTATCACTCTCTCTCTTTCTCTCTCTCTCAAATAAATAAATAAAATATTTTTAAAAATATTCATGAGAGCTTTATTCGTAATGGCTCAAAGCTAGAAACCATACAGATATTCATCAAAAGTAAAATAGATAAACAAATGGTGTATTCATACAATGGAATACAATTCATAATAAAAAGAACAATCGAAGAACTTGGGTAATTCCACTTAAGAACTTGGATGATTCTGAAAAATATTTGTCATTTATGTGAATTTTTGTAACAGACATAACTGATGTCATGATGGCAATTAGACAATAGTTGCCTCCAACAGTTTAATTGACTCAGGAAGGAAAGGAAGAAACTTCCGGGGGTGTTGAAAATATTCTATCTTCATAGGGGTGTGGGTAGCACAGGCACATGCATTTGTCACATGCTCTACATTTAAGATGAGTTTATTTCCCTGTATAAATATTATACTTCCTAAAAATTTAACAGGAGGTAGAATTAAATGTCAGGAAGCCATTAAGAGGCAACATAATTAGAGTATTTCTGGGAAGGTCAAGGCCAAATTATAAGTGGGTTGTTTTTAATGACCACATAACTCAGTGTTGTCTTCTTTTCTTCCTTATAAAATGTTTTATTTCTTTTTGTCGGCCAGCAGATAACTATTTGGTGAACATCCACTATATACAAAGCCCTGTAATCTTAGGTTTCCTATGCCTGATAGTCACGGCAGATAGCTAACTAGTTAACTAAGTTACATCTGGTTTGAACTTAATATGTTTCCTTTTCTTTATCATTTGTAAGAACATTAAGAGAATTAACGTGGAAGAAAAAAATGAACTGTTGAAAATTGTTCCATCTGTGATAGAACAGTTGGAGAGATGTTTTTCATTTGAGAAATTCCTAGTCCCTCATGAAATAAGTGAAGTCATATTCTTCAACTTGCATCCTCTTCAGTTCTCAAAGAGTTCAATGAAAGCACAAAACAAAATAAGACTTGTAAGGATAGAATTTTTTTTCACTGCCATGTTGAGTATGCCTTGCTGGAAATTTAAGCATCATGGGAAGAGCTTGATAAATATGTAGATTTTGAGTCCCTGTCTTGAAAACTATTTTAGTATGACTATGCCACTGGGTTCTTAAAATAGGATTACAAAAAAGTAGGTTTTAGACATAAATACAGAAAAAGTCTGTAAAAAAAAAAAGTCTATATGGAAGATTGTTATACACTGTGTCCCCGCCAACTTCATATGTTTAAAGCTAACATCCAGTGTGTTAGTATTTGGAGGTGGGGCCTCTGGGAGGTAGTTAGGTCATGAGGGTAGAGTCCCCATGAATGGAATTAATCCATATAAAAGAGACCCCTCTCTGGGGACATAGACATTGAAAAGACAGCCATACCTGAACCTGGAAGCAGAACCTCACCAGTGAATCTGCCAGTGCCTTGATCTTGGACTTCCCAGCTTCCAGAACTGGGAGAAATAAGTTTCTGTTCTGTTATAGCAGTGTGAGTAGATTAAGACAGGGATCACAAAAACTATGGCTGTATGAATGATTTTTCTCTTCCCAGTATTTACACCTCCCTCTTGCTTCCCTTTAGCCTCTATTTCAGCCTCCAGGGACACCATATTGTCTCCTTGCTGCAAGACCCAGAAATGGACTTTTTTGGAAATGGAAAACTCCTTTCCCATTTTGCTCCTTGTTTAACAAAGAAAATTTGAAAATAATTTTACTAAGAACTAAGGAGAATGTAAAGTAAAGTAAAGAAAGTGCAAAATTACAAAAGGCTCTATCTAATAAAATACAGATTTCTGACTCAAACATAGTGAAGTTGAAGTTAACCACAAGTTAACTGATCCAATTTACCAACATTCAGGCCAGGGTTTTGCTCACTTCCTCCAACACATTCTACTGATTAGACATTCATCTAGGTTTGAAAAAAAATTCTCCTTTTAAACTTACAAATTATTACTTATGGATGTTAAGTCTATTATAAATTTTAATTAGACATTCTTTCTTTGTTGATGTATGTTGTTGCTGTTGTCATTTTCCAACACAAAGCTGAGATAAGTGGGGAGGAACAGGGTTAGACAGACAATTTTGGAGCAAAAAAATACAGTAGGGAAACAAGTCAGAGTCTAAGCTTTTAGCAACTCCTTGTGTGCCCATACTGTAGGCCTGAAGTGCCCTATAAAAAGCAAGTAGTCCTTTTTTTCACTCAGAGTCTTTCTTTAGCCTCCCATTTAAAGACTCTCCCTCTCTTCTCCTGGCTTTTTAATTCTCTTTGTATGGCTTCTTCTGAACTGTGACTGAGTTGGCCAGTCTGTGAGTTGGCTGTAAATTACTCCCCTGTAAGTTTCCTCTCATTTGATTGGCTTCAATATCTATAGTCTGGCCTCTTCCCTGATCTTGGCCTAGACTCCAAAAACACTGCACTACAGCTTAGTCTGTGCTGAGGGGGCTCCTCCTTGTCTGAAGGTTGACTCAGATACATGAGGAGATGAAATACAGAATTCTGTAGGAGCAAATCGCTAACAGGGCACAGAGTATGAGTAAGGGTTGTGTGTGTGGGGGGGGTGGAATTCGAAGTTGAAAAGGAATAAAGAAAGGGAAGTGAAAGACTGTTAGAATTTTGTCTGACCCTGGGAATTACATCGGTTTATGACACACATCAAATCATTTTGGTTCCTATGATGACTTGAATGTCGGAGGTTTCTGACCTTGAGGGTGTTTGAGTTACCTTGGTTCCCCCCCACACCTCCCTGCTTTTCCTCTATCACCTTGAAGGGACCTTCTTTCTCCCCTTCCCAGGATTTAATACTTGGCTTTCTGCTATTCTCTCTGAGCTCAGTTTAAATCATCCTTCTGTGTATACATTTTCAAATTTTGTCCCTATGTTTTCAATTTCTAACGCTGTAGTGTATGTTCAGCATGCTTCCTCCCACTCTCTATTTTCCTTGAAAGCAAATGTCACTTGACCTATGGCTCCAAATAGCTACCTTCCTCCTGCTTATAGAATTATTTGCTGACAAATTTATTAGAAAGACAAGAATTATTTGCTGACAAAATTATTTGAAAGATTTTACATCCAAAGCATATGTTTTCTTTCTGTAGTTTCTTACATACCACCATCTGGTTTCTATTCCTGCTTTATCTCCCTCTACATTCTCTCTTAGACCTCTTTGCTGCATTCAAAACAAAAAAAAGCTGCTTGACTGAAGACCATGAAAATCTCTGAGTAAATTTCCCTTCTTCCTGAGTTTCTTAAACCAAGTGGAACTGAGATATATTATGAAGAAAAGTATTACTAGTAAAACTAGGTATGAATTGGAAAGCTGCCTCCCTCCTAGTCCAAGTTAGCATGCCTTCATTGAGGTCTTATCATATCCCAGACGCTTTATTTAAATACTAGGGAAGTAAAGGTGAGGGGGGAAAAGAAGGATTGTTGAATTTTTGGATGATCACTGAATTCTTGAAAAGAATTCAAGAAATGACCATGTGCATTTTATCTGGATTAACTTAAGTTCTAAAACTCCATTTGCAAGGACCTAGTAGAAATATCTTTGCCACAATCTCAATAGCAGCAAAACTAAACTCATTAGCCTACCTTCAATTACTCCTGAAAATTGCATTTTATGTTTTACTAATGCAACTCCTTATCACATTTTTATCTCTTTCTTACACCCTTTCATGTAATAAGCAGTCACCAGCTACATTTTCTGAGATCTGAGTACTACACCGGTAATGCCTCTCCTGGAATTGATTTATTGAGTTGAGTTTTGTTTTTATGTCTACATAAGAATAATGTAGCATCATTAATGGCAGAAAGCTGAAACTTAAGGTTAAGATCATTAGGAAATACAAAGTGGGATATTTCATGTTGAAAAAGGAATGATCCACCCATGAAAAAGATTTAAAAATTTTGAAACCTCCTGAACCTAACAAAAGAGGAAATTAACATTTTGACAATCATCATGGGAACTGTGGCACACTTCTTCCAGAAATTAGTGTATAAATCAAACCAAAATTTATAAGACAAGGGAGAATTTAAGTAACATAAAAAGTAAACACTACTTCAATCAAAAGGCAATACATGTTAAATGCAGATACATTATTTACAAAAAATGACCATATATAAAGTAATGAAAGAAGGCCCAAAAGTAAAAATTAAGAAACTTATTTTATGCATACAAGTTATATTCACTATTAGAGCAAAAAAAATCATTTAAAATTCAATAATCTTTCAATAAAAGAAAAAAAAAAACAAACTGACAAACTAAGAAGATAATAGAATCCTCTTATTCTGAGAGTGCATATTTATTGGAAGTCCAAGATGCACATCATGCCAGAACCAGCTAATGAAATGCATTATACACTTTCCTACTAAAATCAGAAACAGGATTATAATTTCTGCTACCAGTACTACCATCTATCACTATGTTAAAGGTCTTAGCCAATGCAATAAAATAAGAAAAAAAAATGAAAATTGGAAAGATAATTTTTTATATATCATTAATATATATGAGAGGGAAAAACTACTATCTTGATAATAGTTAGAACCAATATGTGAGTTTAAACAATAAAGAAGGAGTAAAGTATAATGTATAAATAATAATAGCTTTTCCAAATCCTGCCAATATGAGACAAAAACAATAATGTTCACAGTAATAATAAAAATATAAACTGCTTCAGAGTATACTTCATTTAAAAAGATTAGTATTCAACTTATGACAGCAGAAAAATTTCAGAGTAAATTCTCAGAAAACAAAATTTAAAAATATGCTAAAATTTATGAAATTAAAATTCAAACTTGACCAACAAAAAAACTGGATTACATGAAAAGATTTAGTGTAACAACAAAAAAATTAGATAAGACTGATTCAGGGAAAATAAGAAAAGGCTAGATAAAATATAAAAAATGAGAAAGAAGTATATTTAGAGATAGAATAGAATAGAGATTCAAAAACTGAAATAAGATATTTTTACTTCTAAAGAGAAAATTATGAAGTATACAGAATGGCATAATTACTCCTGAAAAATGAAGAGCTATAATATCTTCATTGATGGCAAATCTCAACATAGCTTTTTCTTTACTAATATAAGAAGTCTTTGTGATATAAATCAATAAAATTAATATACAGAAAGATTTAATAGAATTTTGTAGGCTGATTCTAGATTTCATATAAAAAATAAATTTGTAGAAACCTGAAGATGAATATAAGGGACAATCTATCCTACCATAGTCAAACATACTTTTAAAAGAACTGTGGTATTTATGTATGAAAAGACAACAAAATCCTAAAACTAAATAAAACACTGAGTAAGAGACTCATAATTAAGTATTTGAAAAAGATGGTACTACAGATCAATGAAGAAAAGAAACATTATTCCATAAATGTTCTTGGAAATTAGTTCTTGGAAGTTAGCTCTCACCTCAGACTTATTACAAATATAAATTTTAGGTGGATTCAAGAAAAACATAAAAAAAGATATTATAAATATAAGACAAGGCTTTCTTGAGTGTAAACTATAGTATATAAGACAAAAAAGGAAAAGTTATAAATACAAAAATTGATACAAAGACTAAACCACAATTCATAGCATGAATTCCACTAATACACATTAATAAAGTTAAATGGTAAGTAAAGATGGAGAAAGAATATTTGCAATACTTATGATGCTAAAATTAAAAAAAAGTAGCTCTCAAACTCTCTGTAGCAAAGAGCCATTTTTTTCTATCTTAAATCTTTAACAGGTAACACATTTATGGAATACAATAAAGATGAATTATCAAGAAAACAAAATTAAAAAAATATAAAGTATTAAGTATTTTTCTTAAATGAAATTGAATAGTCATAAAATTATTCGGCCCACTGACTTTCTCCACCTACCAGTTTGTAGACCAGAAATAAATCACTGGTGGAATAACACAGGTCCAGAAGAGTCACTCTAAACTGAACAGATCTTAAGATGTCCTGCAGATTAAAAAAAGAAAGAAAGAAAGAAAGATATCTTACAGATTAGAATGAAAATGGCAAAAGGCCAACACAAAAATGATTCAAGTGTATTAACATGGAAATCACAGAAAATCGTAGATATACATGAAAATATGCATATAGTTTTGATAATCAGGACCTTGTAAATTAAATTAATAACACCTTTTAAAGGCTTGATGATAACAAGTCTTGAAGTTATAGGGAAAATAGGCATCTCTATATTGCTGATGAGAGAATAAATTGGTAGATCCACTTTGGGAACTATTTGACACTATCTCTTAAAATTAATTAGATACTACCAAACCAAAACTCTGTAACACTTAATATTTAATTTATCTTATACTCTGGTAGAAAACTTCCATATTTCCTAGGAGACATACAAAGGATGTTCACTAGTGATTGTTTATAAAAGCAATAAATTGAAGGGGAAAAAAATACTCAATAGAGGTCTATGAAACATTTATACCATGGAAAACAGATTAAAACTTATTAGATTACACTGATATTTTTATTTTTGAGAATAAAAACAAAATCTCCATATTCTATAGGTAATGCCTATAAATACTTAGAAAAAATACTAACAGCATTCATTTCAAACTCAAGAAGGTAGTGATGTCAGGTGGAGATATGAACTAAGGGGAAAAAAATCAAGCTTGAGGAGATAATGATCAAGAGACAATTCATTTGTATAATAATATTTTAATATTTTAAAGGAAGAATATTCTTGTGCATTTATATGGATAGGCAACTATACCTTTTAACAAGCTTTCCCGGTATGAAAACCCATGCTTATTTAAAAGGTACACTAACAAATGTTTTAAATACTGTGTCCTGTTCACTGTTCCTCCTCAGGTCAAGAAGGGTTCCTCAAAGAGGTAGCAAACTGGGATTCCCAGCTCTTCACTTCTTTCTGAAACTTGCTAATGGCTTGTCTGTCTTCAAAAAATGGACATGAGCACCTGATCAGAGAGCATACCACAGGCACAAATTTCTAGTTAAATTTTAAATTTATAAGCAAATAATGCCACTAAGTATTTTAAATGGGCATATTGATGATACACTAAATGGTTTACCAGAAACCATTTAGTGTATCATCCTTGTAGAATGATTTCATAAGTAAGATAGATAAATCTTCTTACACAAGCAATTTATTATTATTTAAAAGTAAGAACACAGTTCCATCTCAGAATGATTACAATGGCCAAATTAGTAAATCTTCAAAGCAACTAAGCCAGCATTTATTTATTTATTTATTTATTTTCTTATTTATATATTTATTTAGCTTCATTGAGGTGCATTTAAAAAGTAAAAGTTGTTTATGCTTATGGTGAAAAACATGATGTTTTGATATATGTATCTGTTGTGAAATGATCATCGCAATCAAGCTAATTAACATGTCCATCATATCTGTTGATATTTTAACTCCATGTGTTCTTTGGATGATTCCTTTACATAACATTCCATAGCTGTCTTTAAAACCAATTATCATGAAATATGTTATTTTTGTATTGACCAAGTGCGATGGTAGAGGAAAAAAAATAAAGTGATATTTTAGAGAAGTGATAAAATAGATAAGATAAATTCATGAGTGAATGCTATAATGTTTCACAGAGTAAAGAAAGAAATCAATTCATACCTAAGCAGTAGAGAAGATTTTGCTTTGAATTACTAATGTAATAAACAAAAAACACAGATTGCAACAAAGTATAGGGAAAATGTAACATTAAATTGGTAAGCAACTTATAAGTAATTTCAGCAAGTGAGCAGTGTAGGAAGTAATAAATAATAAATAAATAGTAAGATATAGGAAATAGTAAAGAAAAGATACAAGAAATTTTTAAAGAATCACTGTGGAATAAGACCAGCTCATTGAGGTACACAGAAATTCATTTAAGTACAGTCACCATCCAGATACTCTTGATGAACACATAACTGGAAGAATCCATAACAGACCAACTGCAAAGCTACAGGATTATACTGAAGATGTTATCCTAACTTCAGCTAACACTGGAGACATTTTCCAGGTTTATTAGTGCTATCACAGTCCTTCACTATTATACTATTATTTCAATTCCATTCAACAAATAGAAATATTAATTTAATAAAAAGCATCATATATTTTAGTGTTTCCCATATGCCTGACACTGTAATAAATAGTTCAAATACTCATTTAATTCTCATAAAAAATAAAGGTAAAAATTAATATCCTGAAATCATACAGCTAGTAAGCAATAGAGGTATGAATAATTCAGGGATTTTTATCCAAAGCTTATTTTTAATTGGTATTTTGATACCTCCTAAGTTTTATTAATGTTTATACAACACTATACAGCATTACTGCCTTTAAAATAATTTCTGTTACATGGTATGTACCCAGTCCTGACTGAGTGTATTTACGAATTCTGAGAATTAATACCCCTACCGTCAATGGTATACACACACTGATACTTCAAAGTTTATGATTACAAGAACTTGAAGATAAAATACTGGTCTTTATCTTCTCCCCAGTCTCTATCATAAGACAGGATGATAATCATTTTTCATCAACTTAAAGGATTGTCAGAAAGAGCAGGACAAATCCCAGGGGCTAGAGGAAGTCAGAAAAGGGAAAGTTAAAATAAGTTTAAATGTTTTGTGAAGGCTTCACAAAAATGGGAAACTTGTAGAAACTATTCACTGACCAGAAGTCAGTTGTATTTTGAGAATTCATAATGCTTCCTTCTTCCTCACTGTATTAGTTTCCTGAAACTTCTATAACAAAGAATCACAAGCTGGCGGGGGTAAGGGGTGCTTAAACAACATAAATTTATTCTTTAGCAGTACTGGGGGTCAAAGTCTAAAATCCAGGTGCCAGCAGGGTTGGTTCCTCTTAAAACCTGTAGGAGAGACTACTTCCTTGTTTCTTCTAACTTGTGTTTGCCAGTCATCCTTGATGTTCCTTGTCCTATGCCCATCTCTTCCTCCATCTTCATGTGGTCTTCTTCGTGTGTTTGTCCAAATTTCCCTCTTCTTGAAAGGACACCAGCTCTGTTGGATTCAGGGTCTACCGTAATGACTTCATTTTAATGAGGTCACATCCTCAAACACCCTGTTTCCAAATAAGGTCACATTATGAGGTACTGGGAATTAGGGCTTTAACATATCTTTTGGGAGGACACAATTCAACCCACAATACTCACCCCTTTATAGCTAATCTTTGTCCTAACCCTAGTGATTCTGGCTTTGAAGAGTTCTTTGACCCTTCTTCCCCCACTTCAGCTCTATTGCATTCTCCTGGTCCACCTGAGCCACAGGAATAACCCCTGACCAGGTCTGGCTCCTTCCCCTCTTCCACCATCCAGTCCATTCTGACACATCAGCCCATCATCTTTCAACATGTCAATATGATGTCTCACCACCACCACCACCCCCCAAAAAAAATCCTTCACTGGTTTTCTTTTACACTTTAGCTAAAAATGCAAACTCTTTACTGGATATACAACTCCTTGCATTTCCTGGCCTCCACCTGCCTCTTTCACATGACATTTAAGCTATTCTTTTCCTTCACTGACTTTTTAGCATTGCTCTGAAATCTGGTTTCTTCATTTTAACCTGGTTAATTCCTTTTTATGCTTGAGTCCTTAACTCAAATGTCACTTCCTCAGACTGCTGTCCACTGACTTAGATTGCTGTCTAAGTTAGCCTGCTATTCTTCCTTTTAAATTAGTTCTTTTCCCTCACAGTGCTCATCATAAATAGCACAATACATATTTGCACATTTCTTTTGATGCTTACTTTTTTTTATCACCCATACCCACTCTCCCAAGAGGCATAGAGAAGTAGAGTGTTACTTCTTTATTCCCAGAACTTAGCACAACACTCTGCAGGCAGCAGGTGCTCAGCAAACATGTATTGACTAATTACATACTGAGTAAAGTAAAGATGGAAAATAAGAGAGATCCTAAGGCTAAAAATGACTGTGAAGGAAGGAGAGAATAAAGAGAAAGGGAAAGAAGGAGAAATTGTGTTGAATTTTAAAAAATAAAAATAATAAATTTTGAAAAATTATAATACTCAATTTTATAAAAGGAAAATATTTTGTAGATAAACATGCCACATCATCATTCCATAATTACCTTTTTTCAGAATTATGAAGGTAGAATAGCATTTTAGAATCTTTTTGCTAAGCATATAACTGTCACTACTATATCATATGTTAATGCAATATTCAAATACAAAAACATGGGTTGCCTTATTTGCATTATACTCTTTCACAATATAACAAATGGGATTTTCTATTCTCCATAAATCTTTCTTGAACTACTAAAAAAATTTCACTTCTTTTGGTTGTGAGGTGAGGTCACCTGGTTTCTTTCTCTCTTTCTTCCTTTCTTTCTTTCTTTCTTTCTTTCTTTCTTTCTTTCAAGATTTTATTTATTTATTTTACAGAAAGAGACAGTGAGAGAGGGAATGCAAGCTGGGGGAGTAGGAGAGGGAGAAGCAGGATCCCCTCTGAGCAAAGAGTCGCATGTGGGGCTCGATCCCAGGACCCTGGGATCATGACCTGAGCCGAAGGCAGTGGCTTAACAAACTGAGCCACCCAGGCTCCCCTAGGCCAGCTGGTTTCTGAATAGATTAAAAAACAAACAAACAAACAAACAAAAACCCTAGAGAGTGAAAACAGAAAGCAAAGTAGCAACTTGTGTTTGTAACTTATGTGAGATAATATAAATAATGGTAATGTGCCATGTTCTTCCCACAGGCATTATTTCAAGGCTGAGAATGAGGTTCCAAGGTTGAAGAGTCAAATATTGGTTCTCTGTGGGCACACCAAGTGAGTTTTTTCCCCCCATGCTATCTTTGTGTTATGTTTGTTATCAGTCAGTGTTCAGTTGCAGAGAGAAGAATCTACTCTAGCCAATATAACCAGATAGGATTTACTTGAGAACATTAAATGCCACAGAGGATCATTAGAAGGGCTGAAGACCCCAACACTGGATGGAGTCTTCAGGAATCGTTCAGAAAGCTACATTGCAGAATCGGGTTATTAAGGGAGCTGTAGTCCCTTCCACCACCCAGAAGCGGTAAGAGCAGGAAATTGCATATGAAATCAGGAGGATGTTGCAGATGCTACAGCATCTGCCAGCTCCAGGACCACACTGTATTTGCCACTATCTGCACCAGTAAAATGGATTTCTGGTTCCCTGACTCCCTAGCAACATGACTTAGTTTGAAATAAAACTTTTGTGCTAAGTCAGCTAATCAAAGTCCTATACATCACATATAGAAATATACATACATATATATAACTATTCATATATAAATTACAGCTAGAACTATATGTATATAGCTATATATATGAAGTCACATCTGGAACTATAAGACTATAAATATTGCCTAGGTCTAAAGCTTCTTGTTTATTTTTATTTGTTTCATATGCCAAAAGGGGTGGGATTTGGAATGCCCATTGAGCAAAGTCATTCACAGCAGTCATCATACAGCATATGCACCTGCTCTTGTCTACCAATGAAGAGGGATTACATAGGTGACTTATGACAAGACCAAACAAGATATGGACATTGTAGGAGATATTTGATATAGTTCTGTTTTACTTTCTACAAAATATAGGCCTTATTTAGACATTCAAGTTGATACTTTGACATTTATAAATAGCTTTATTAAATTACGTTACAGATTGAAATAGCAATAATTTATTGGCTTTTTAAAGAAAATATGAAAATTTTTCTTTAAATAAAATAATAATTAAATAAACAAAAATAAAGGTTTTTTAAAAAAAAAAAAAAAACTTTTAACAAGTTGGTTTCTTTTTTTTCCAGAGATTTTCATTATTTATTTGACAGAGAGAGAGAGAGAGAGAGAGAGAGAGAGAGAGAGAACAAGCAGACGGAGAGGCAGGCAGAGGGAAAGGGAGAAGCAGGTTCCCCACTGAGCAGGGACCCTGATGCTGGACTTGATGCAGGGGCTGGCTCCCAGGACCCTGAGATCATGACCTGAGCCAAAGGTAACCACTTAACTGACTGAGCCACCCAGGTGTCCCCAACAAGTCAGTTTAAGACAACTAAGCCTCAGTGCTATTGACACTTTGGCCAGGTCATTGTCTCTTTGGAAGGCTGCCCACACAGGGGGGATGTTTAGCAGCCCATGTGGCTTCTACCTACAAAATTCCAGCGACTCCATGTTCCCTCAGGTGTGACAATAAAAACTGTCCCCAGATATTGCCAAATGTCTGCTAGGGAGAGCACAAAATTGTCCTCAGTTTTGAATCTCTGGTATA
Source organism: Spilogale gracilis (assembly GCA_004023965.1). NCBI lineage: Eukaryota > Metazoa > Chordata > Mammalia > Carnivora > Mephitidae > Spilogale > Spilogale gracilis. The sequence goes on along the minus strand of PITA01018796.1, from coordinate 26,391 downwards.
AAAAGGATCATGTAAGAGAGAGAAAGCCAAATTGTGCATTAAAAAATAGAAACATAAAGTACCATCCAGAATACATAATTTTTATTTCTTGATCATTTTCTATTTTAAATTTTAGAAATATATTTTTCAATTTTATTTTTTAGACAATATTTATGAGGATGAACTTCATCTAAGCAATTTACTTCAACAGTTATTAGTACCTGTTTGTACATTTGCTTCCTTATGCAAAATAGTTTCTCTCCATTATGAGGAGCTTCAACATAATATAAAGAGGTAAATTCTTAATAATCTTATTTTTATATGCAACTATTGCAACTATTTAAACTGTGTGGATTTCCCATTTTGTATAAATTTAAAAATAGCCTAGGTTCTCTGTTTCTTTAAATTCATTGCAATGTTTCACTTATATCATTTAATGTCAATAGTGATGTTGACCTCAAGAAACTAAAATTTTTACTTATAAAGCTACTACTTTTTCACAAAAATAAATTAGCTATTAAAATAAGATGACAAAATACTTCTCTTATTTCTGACAAATGTGACAGAAATAATTACTCATTAATATTGCTTTGCAATAATAGTGGTAACTAAGCAAATTATATTTTTAATTCCATTTCCTGGTCATCATTGCATTGGCCCCAAGTCAGGCTCTTTCCCCATCCTTAAAAAAACAGAGAGACTGACAGTTCTCATATTTTCTTCTGCTTCAACTCTCTTCGGTTAGTAATCATTGCTCAAAATGGCTGGGATTTTCATGGGATTGCAGGGGCATTAGATAGATGCTGCTCCAGGAAGGGGTTCTTGAGTTCTCAACTCCAGTTACATGAGAATCTCTTTGATATTAAATACTGATGTCTAGATCTCACCCCATTAATTTGTCTGGGGTGGGTCCTGGCCATAGGCATTCTTTTAGAACTCTCTGGATTGGTCTAATAAACAGCCAGGGTTGAGAAACATTATTGGAGGACAATAGAGCTCAACTCTGAGCAAATTATATGTTGTTTGAAAAAGTCCTTTGGATGATTTTCACATAACTTCTTTATGGGAATATCCTAAGAATGAGCTGCCCATGAACCAAGGGCAGCTTGGTTCCCTTTTTCTCTCTTCTCTCTCTTTCTTGGCTCCACTCCCACCCCAAAGATGGCATCCTGAATAAAAACAAGCACTTTCTAATGCAGAGTCAGAAAAATTTTGTGTGGTATATGATGATTTCTTCAATATCAGGGTTAAATCTGGGAAGATGAAGCCTAGTGTTGTTATCGACCATAAATTTCCAGAAAAGGTGTGGACAGACAAGCCTGTGGCCCTACGGATAGACTGAGAAGGGTTTTCTGACCTATATATCCATCCAGGACACTGGACTGTCTCTGTCTCTAGTGGCCTAGACACCAAAGGTCACTCTGAGAGCCTGACCTTACCTCTGCTAAGCCAGCTTTCAATCCTATTTTATGTATGCTTCAGATTACAAAACTTCTTCCTAGGACTGTGTGGCCATAAGAAGTGTGGTTAATATTGCTACATCTCTCTTCTCATCCATGAAGTAAATAGACTAAATAATTACTAAAATCAGTTCCTGAATCAAAAAATTACAATCCTTCTTTGTAAGATTTTTTGCAAAGTGATTATTGTTATGATCATTGAAACCCCAATGACATATACAAAGTTCAACTCAGAGATTTGGGATATTTTCAGCTTTGAAAAATCAATCAAATTCTCCTCCTCTGCTTCCAGCTCTGTTTTGCCCCATCATTTCCTTTTCTGAGATAGTTAGGGTGATAGAGTATTATCTTTCTGTAGAGGGAAATTAATGAACTTAGCGTGAAGCACAGTTGGGAATAACAATTTAAGTAAGAGAGAAGAGAGAGGAGGAAGTGAGATCATAGACACCAAATGCACATCATTTTTAAGATGGAAACCTGCAATAATAAGGTGTCAGCAAGGCCAAGTAGTCAAGTACTCAAGTTAGAGGATGTGGCTTGTCTGTAAATGGATTGTGCTCTCGCCCAGCCCCCAACCGCAGAAAGCAGCACACACTCTCCTACTGCTTCCACAACTCCTTCCCCTCAGCCTTCTCCTCCTGCAGACAGTCATGAGTAATAACCCCAGAGCCCCTGCAAAGACGTCCCCCACCGCCACTGTGGGCAGGTGAAGTCATTCAAACTCTACACAAATTCCACGGAGAAAAAGACATGATGATGGCATTGCAATCGATCTCGTCGCTGCTAAAGAAATTAAATCCACATGACCTATATTCATGTACAGATTAGTTCAGATGGAAAAATGAAAACCAGTGACAGTGAATCATGCAGTAAATACACAGGAGCTCATAAATAAATAAAATCCCCATGGGTAGAAAACTCAAAGTGGAAATAAGAATGTCTGAAAAAATGGAAAAAAAAATCAAAAAGTCAAACCCTGGGGAACTTCTATGAACGTTTATCCTTATCTGAAATATATCTTTGCCCTGGATGAACTAAGTGAGGGGAGGTTACACCAGGAGCCAAGGGACAGATACAATCTAAATTTAGAGAGTTGGATAATTACTTTGACTGACTCTTTAAAAAAAAATGGACTATTTTTTGAAGTTCAAAGATAAATAAATTTAAAAAAAAATCTGTTATTTTAACACTCCAGTCTTGGTCTCTAATAATAACCACTGTTACAAACTGAAGTTTCAAAAATTTATCTACTCCAAATCTATATCTTTCTGCTACAGATCCCTATCCTTGCTCTAAAGTCCACTCAATACCAGCAAGCTTTTCTGTTACCTTGTAAATGTAAATCTGGTACTCCAGATCATTAAATTTGCTGCCTTCAGAATCCAAAGAGGTCTGTCAATTATTGTGTTGCTTCTGAGTGGCAGGGGGTTTGAGAAGCAATCTTTTTACCTTTTACCTTAGAGAAAATGTCTCTAAGTCCTCTGAAAGCCAAAAGAAACTTGTTGACCACCCTGAAAGGGCAGGGGGGAATCATTTTGCCTTGTATTGCTAAATATTCCTTGTGTATTATTTGCCTTTTCCCTTAAGAAAGTCCCAGTTAACGTTATTGGCAAGGACTTGGAGCATATTGGATCCACCAACATGAGATCTTATATATTATGGTTTCAGAATAAAGAAACTACTTTAAATGAAAAGTGGAGTGTAAATGGACACAGCTGTGAGACCTACTTACTGTATCATGTATTGCACGACCCAGAATCTCTCAGTCTGATATCTTGGCATGTTGGCTTTCACAATAGCCAGCATAGAGAAACAATTTAAGTGTCCACTGACAAATAATTCAATAAATAAAAAGTGGTATATAGACAAACACACACATAGATCTTCCTTGACTTATGATGGGGTTGTACCCCAATCAACCCATCATAAATGGAAAGGATTTTAAATCAAAATGCATTGAATACACCTAAACTACCAAACAAATAGCTTAGCCTAGCCTATCTTACATGTGCTTCAAACACTTACATTAGCCTACAGTTGAGCAAAATCATGGAATACGAAGCCCATTTTGTAATGAACTATTCAATATCTTATATAATTTATCAAATGTTGTACTGAAAGTGAAAAGAAGAATGGTTGGGTAGATACAGAATAGTTGCAAGCATATAAGCTGTTTACCCTCGCCATCACGTGGCTGTCCAGGAGGGGAGACTCGCTGCCCCTGGCCAGCATCAGGAGATAAGATCCTATCACATATCGCCAGCCCTAAAGATCAAAATCCAAAATTTGAAGTACAGTTTCTACTAAATGTGTATTGCTTTCACACCATCATAAAGCTGAAAAATGTAAGCCAGGGACTCCTACTATATTACTTAGCTGTAAAAAGGAAGAATAGCCTGCTGTGTGCAGCACGGACAGAACTTATGGCATTATGCTACGTAAAATCAGCCAGACAGAAAAAGACAAATATAGATCACTTCTACAGAATCTAAAAACACTGGATTTATAGAAACAAAGAGTAGAATGTGATTGTCAGGAGCTAAAAGGGGAGGGGAATAGAGAGATATTGGTAGAAAGGTACAAACTTTCAGTTACAAGGTAACTGAGTTCTGGGGATCTAAAGTACAGTGTCGTGACTATAGCTAATAATACTATATTGTATATTTGAAATGTGCTATGAGTATGGAGCTTTAATGTTCTCACCATAACAACAGGAACAAAATAGTAATTATGTGACATGAAGAATTGTGATAAGCATTTTGCAATAAATATGTGTATCAAATTGTATCAAATTATCACTCTATATACCTTAAATGTACATGTTATAGGTTAATTATATCTTAATAAATCTGGGAAACACACACATACACACACACACACACACACACACACACACACAGGTAAGGCTCTGGCATAGAGATGATAACCTCAGAAGAAAAGATAAATTGCCATCTTCCAAGTTGTGAAATACAACTTAAATCAATGATCACAATATGGTGCAGTGTCTCTAGTAGGTAAAATATTGAAGTGTAGAAGCTAAGTAGAAGCAGCAGTGGTACTACTTAACATCATTTCCACTGACCCATTGGGAAAAATGGGTCATCTTTCCTCCCATCTTTGCAAATGTAAATGCTGCACATCCAGAGATCCTCATACGTGGGACACAACCAACCTTATGCTATGGCTGCCACGCAGTTGGTTTGTGCTCCTTGCTCTAAGAGAGCAGCAGGCAGAAAGAGGAGTCACCACCCTAGTGGGAAGAATTAAATGCTAACAATCAGGAGTTAGGTCTTCTGGGTGATTCCAGGCCAGTTTTAATGCTAAAGGCACACACACAAAAAATAATCACAGTATTAAAAGCATATGGTAACCAGTGGCTCAGATGGCTCCTGATGGCTCCCAGACAGATCTGGGCCACCCCTCCAGGTAAGACACTGCTGTAGCCGATATGTTAGCCGAGAATGAGGGCAAATTAGAATGGAGTCTTTAAGTGGGTATGATGATTATCAGTTATGGACTCTAGAGCAACAGCTTCACTGAGGGCTATAACTCAACCAACTAACTTTTCTTTTGTAACTTTTCCTAGGAAATCCGACCAACCATAATCTTCAAGAAGCATATCCCAAATGGGGTCAACCTGCCATAAAAATTAAGCTGATTTGGGATGGCTGGATGGCTCAGTTGTTTAAGCCTCTGCCTTTGGCTCAGGTCATGATCCCAGGGTCCCGGGATCGAGTCCCACATTGGGCTCCTTGTTCTGCCTGCTTCCTTCTCTGCCTGCCACTACCTCTGCTTATACACGCTCTCTCTCTTTCTTGAATCATAAAAAAGAAAAGAAAAGAAAAGAAAAGAAAAGAAAAGAAAAGAAAAGAAAAGAAAAGAAAAGAAAAGGAAAAGAAAAGAAAAGAGAAAGAGGAAAAAAAAAAAACACCTAAGCCAGTTTTGAGCAACGCAAGATGACTGCAGTGGATGGTGTGGTATATCACCCAGACCCCTCACCAGGGCCAGTACAAGTTGGGGATGACACTATAAAAGCTGGGGTGACAGTTGCTGATAGTTTTAGCTCTACTTCACACTAGCGACTGCCCTCAGCTATGGGGACTTCCCTCACCTGAATTTCAGGTTCCTTTCAAGAAAGGCCATGACCAATGACTGAGTAATGCAGAAATACAATCCCCCTCCTCACTTTGCCACACTTTGGTGTACCTCACAAGGACCATCTCAGGTCAAAGTTTTCTGTAATATCAATTAAGGTTTCAGTTATAATCCCATCACAGGTCAGATTCTCCTTCTCCCCCGGTTCCCTTCTCACTTCCTCACTCCCCAGCAAACATTCTGCACGTCTCTCCTTCTCAGAGTATGTCTAAGATATCATATCATGTGTATCTTTGCAGTCATTAGATAAATTTCTGCCTCATTAAAATGCCTATATAGTTTTCCATTGTTTATAATTTATAACAGCAAATTTACCCAACCAGTGAGTGACTAGACATCATGAGACAGCAAGTGCAGATTATGAAGGCAACCAGTAAGCCAAAAGTTTAGCCTCTCCATTAATCATTGAAGAGGACTACTGTCATTCAAAATGTTTTAGAATAACTGACTCTAAAAAAAACCTGATTTTATTTTTTGCTGACAGGCTTACATAGGAAAATCATGGGTCCCATGTGGTAATGTATTTCTTTGACGTTACTTTATTACATTGATTGACAGCTGATGGTAAGTGTGTGTGTGTGTGTGTGTGTGTGTGTGTGTGTGTGTGTGTGAATGGATGGGTAAGAATACAGCAAAACTTACAGTCTAAAGAAGAAAATGTAAAATGGTAAAGCCATTCTAAAGAACCAAGTTAAGATTTTTTTTTAAATGCAAGTTTTAAGCAGTAAGAATTTTTAGTTATAGCTTTTATTTAAAATATGTGCTTTAATTATTTTACCACTCCTGCAAGGTCAGTGACATCTATATTGTAATTGAAAGTATTAGAGAGACACAATCCATCTATGGAGGCTGCTCAAAACTTTCTTTGTCCATAGACATCGAAAGTTATTCCTGTTCTCTTTCTTTCCACATAGAAGGCTGAGGTACAATGTTTTTTGTTTTAAGGAGAACAAGAAAAGCAGAGGGAAATACTTTTAATTGCAGCAGTCCATATTTTTCACCCAGTCACATGCAAATGCATGTTGCTACTGGCTTATATAAATATTTGTAAGTCTTCAGTAGATAACAGTAATGTGGAATTATCAGGCCTGTTGGTAGGTGGGTACTAGATAGTTGGTAGGTATTAGACAAAATGTAAAATGATAGACTTTGTGGCCCTGGGACTTTTAAATAACTGTGAAGCTTATTCATTTCTAGCCAAGAGGTCAGGTAGAAATGTCTGTGATGCGCCTCATTTTTTTTTTTTTTAAGATTTTATTTATTTAACAGAGAGAAACACCGCCAGAGAGGGAACACAAGCAGGGGGAGTGAGAGAGGGAGAAGCAGGCTTCCCGCTGAGTGGGGAGCCCGATGTGGGGCTTGATACCGGGTCTCCAGGATCATGACCTGAGCCGAACGTAGTCGCTCAACCAACTGAGCCACCCAGGCGCCCCTGTGATGCTCCTCATCTTGATGGTTATCTTCACATACATTCTCAGGAGATCTTAGAACTCAGGAGATCTTAACTAAGTCTTGATTTCCTGAAGACACTCTCCCTGCATTCCTTTCAAGTAGAGGCTACACACTCCGTCGCAAGCTAAGGTACATCAAGATCCGGAAGTGAGGTCATCTCCTCAATATCCCACATTCTGACTCCCAAACGGTTCGTTCCCCACCCTCTTGTTAACACGAACATTCCTTGAGGCTCAGGTCCTCATCTTGGTCATTTACCACTTCTAAGTCACTTTTCCTTGGCGGAATATGGCTGCACCTCGTTGACACAATCTCTCTACCTAAGTTCTACCATTTTGGGTCATTTTGAAACTCCACGTGGCTGATCATGTAAGCAATAAACAGGCCTTTTGCTTCCTTGCTTTCTTCATATTCAGTAATTGACTCCTCAACACTCTCTCTGCCACTCATTCCTAGGGTCATAACCCAGAATTTTTCATACCCAAAATCATACATTCAGGCACCTGCTCTCTCATGAACACCTCTCCTCCAGGTGCTTACTTTTTGAACTATTTCCACTATGATTATATTCTAATGTTTATATTTTTCCTTTTCATTAAATAACACCCAGTCTTCTCTTTTACTGTATTCTTCTTCACTTCCTTCCTTAAATATTCTTGCCAATCACCTTCATTCTCTGTACCTCTATCATTTTATTACATCTACCTGCCAAAACCCTCATTCTGGATCAACCCTACTATTTTCTTCTTCAGTGTCGTCATGTAAGCTGTAGAATAACACTGGAGAAAGGGACAATTTGATTTCATATTATAATCACCAACAGAAAAGTGGCTCTAAAAAGAGCACAGAAATTTCTGGTCAAGTTTATCTCTTAAGAATTTCTCTTTGTTCATTCTTGTGCTCTTTTACTCATACTTGAAGAAATGTTATCTTTCTCTCTATATTTATATAGATGTAAATTATTTTTATATAGGTGGTTGCTACCTCAAGTAATTTACAGGAATGAGATGCTATAAATGAATGCTTCATGAAAAGAGTTCAAAGATGCACATGAAATCATAGACATAACATCTCTAAAGAACCCCAAAATTAAAACTGAAAGTATGAGTGGCATGTGTGGCAACAGTTTCTGGTGTATGTATTAATAATGACAATAAAGGCTGGAAAAAGTATTTGTCTCTGACACTGTCAAAATTCACTTTTTAGAGGCTTCCCATTTTTCTATTTTCAATTTTGAATAATGGCTGTTGCTGATTTATGTGATGGTTTTATGAATATATCATTGATTCTAAACTAAATTACATCTGACACAGATTTAAGACATTGCTTTACATTTTTTGTTTTAATTCGAAAGGAGAAAAACAATAGCTGGATTTAATCCCTGCTTCTACATTGTTTGGATGTACAACGTAGGAAATGAAGACAATGTATTTCACCTCTCAGAGTCTTGTTTCCAACTATGTAGTTAGAATAATGCAAATGTTAATACCTACCTCTGACTAATTATTATGAGGTGAAATCATAAGTCCTTATCACTTAGGCATTCAATAATTATATTGAATAGATTATATCTATTATATTAATAGATTTAATATGGAGCTTCTGTTTTTGAGTCTTTGCTACAATCACAGGTAAAAATTACTGTTTTATTTTGCAAAACAAGTACCTGTGATTTATAAAAAACAAAATGAGATAGAGAATGAGGTAATTTTGTCATCATCATCATCTATAGACCATGGTGGTATCTAGGTCATAAGGTCATAAACTCATAAGGTTATTTTTATCAGAGGCAGGTAGATGGGACAAGAATTCTACTAACCTACTGCAATGAGGAGATGAGAGCTCAGAAGCAAGAGACATAAATGGTTGGCTAGGCTTGCAAACCTCTTGGGGTAACTTAAAAAAATATTGGTTAAACCTGTGGGATAAAACTTGACATAACTGCACCCACTTATTAAGTAGATACCTCGGAGGAAGCATGTGAGCTTCATCTAGCAGGCTGTTATGGTGACTCCATAATAAAGATTCTGTTCTTACTCTTGGTGTAAAAGCTATGTGACCATGGACTTCGCCCTCTAAGAGCACATGGTCTAATGAGGAGGAAATCTATAAAGAGATCAATGCAATTTCAACAAAGAAGGTACTGAGATAGGGGTATGTATAAGATGCTATAAGAGTATACAGCAGCAATATTTATCTGTAGTCAAATTATCACTTATCATATAGGTTTTCAGGTCAAGAAATTATTAAAAAATATAGGCAGATATTTAGATACCTGTGTAGATAACAACAAAACCACCATCACCTTAACTTGTTTCCTTATTTCTATCAGAAAAAAAAAAAAAAAGGCTGCTAGTACCCTGTTCTCAGAAAAACAGAAATGTGTTGATACCATTATAACCTTTTATTATTCATATAAACTCCTTTGAGGAAGACAGGGTGAAAATCTGCTTTCTAAACTTCCAGCTAATACGATTTATATACCTACTTTCAGAAAACAAACCCAGCTTCAACTAAATAGCTTGTTTCCCACAACTTTGAGATAAGAAAAGAAATCCCAAGCAAGAACAAAATAAAAGGTCAGGCAGTTGTTTGGGCTATGAGTAAATAATTATAATGCTCATCACTATTTTTTCTTTTTAATGTTAATTTAAAATATATTAGGTACTGTAAAGCATAATGGTAAATACAACATTTTAAGGAAATTTTGGGCTGAAATAAAGAATGTTTTATATGAAAGAAACAAAAGGAGAAAAAACAGATGCCACAGAGTAATTTCCTCTTATTGGGGGGGGAAAGGAGAAACAGGAGAAATACTCCTGTTATTCTGGAGTAAAAACGATAGTCAGTGGGATGTTCTAGAGCCATATTAACTCAGTTTATCCAATGAAATCATTACAATACAATTATTTTTTCCAAAGCCAACCTCTTAGCCTTCTTGTACAGTTTCATATTCTTTGTGACTCTCCAGTTTTGTTATGAAAAAAATAATAGTTATGATACTATAAAATAGCTAATAATATTATATATCCTTATTATTCCTTAGGTTAAGGAAATGTAACAAAAATTCACATTCATTCAAATCAAAACAGATTTTATTTGAGCATTTAAAAAAACACCCTTTTTTTGTATTTTATCTTAATTGAAACCCTTTAGAATCCATCAGAATATTAAGAAAAACTACATCAGAAGCTGTGTATATATTATTTTGATAGCATGACCTTGAAAGGCCTTTCTAAGTAGATACTTGAATGAAGTACAGGAGTGAAGCTTGTTGATTTATGGGGCAAAAAGAGATTAGAGCTTCTTCTTATGGGAACCAAAAAAATATACAAGTATATATGTAATAATTTTCAAATTAAAAAGCAAATACAAATAAGGGACAAGCAAAGGAAATTTCACTATTTATTAAGAATGGAAATATCCATATATCTAAATCAGGATTTAAAAATTAGGTTGTGGATAAAAATTACATTGTGGATAAAATAAGTTTTATAGATGTAATAGTAGAATTAAAGTATACATAGATACAGGGGCACCTGGGTGGCTCAGTGAGTTAAGCATCTGCCTCTTGATTTAGGCTCAGGTCATGATCTCAGGATCCTGGGATGAAGTCCCACAATGGGCTCCCTGCTCACTGGGGAGTCTGCTTCTCCCCCTTCCTCTGCCTCTCCCCCTGGCTCCGCCACCCCAGCTCCTGCTCAGGAGCATGCTGCACGCATACTCTCTCTCTCTCTCTCTCTGAAATAAATAAATAAATCTTAAAAAAATAAATAAAGTATACATAGATACAGAAAAGTCACATCAAAATTGAATAAAATTTTCTAGATACGTATAACTGCATGTACACACAAGTAAAATAAGGAAAACTTAAATATATATTAAATGGATATAAAGAGCATAGTTTTGTGCTTTCAGAACAATGGTTACCTTCCTAATAAGGGTTAGAGATTAATTCTTGCAGGGTATGTGTACTGATTTGTTTTTACACCAATTTTCTCTTATTCTCTTGACAAATTTTAAAATATGTTATTTTTTCATCTTTAAAAAAACATGCAGTGTGAGGCTGAAAGACAGAGAATCATGTTCTCAGCAGCTGTGCAATGCTAGCATGTTGTGAATATTCAACAAATATTAAGTGACATTAAAATATGAATTGATGGATAATGAATCACTTTAGGGAATTATCCTGCCAAAATGTTTTGGAAGATCCATGAAATGTTTGACAAATCCAAGGATCCCAAGATTTGCTTTAGCTGAGATTTATTTATTTATTTGGGGGATGGGGAGACGTTCTGATTTTTCATCCAGCTCATTATGTCCTTCTGTTAGAGATAAATTCACGTTCAAATCATATTACTTTAACTTTTGTTCAGCCATTGATTTCTTAGTGGTTATATAATTGGAAAAACAGGACATCTAGAAAAATTGCCTCTTTTTATTAAGTACAGAAATAAAATTGATTAAGCAGAAACTTAATTATAGTAATGGGATTGACCCAGAGGAAGGGAATGAGCACCAGGACAGGACATGAATACTGCATTTACAGAGTTTATAACTAACAACATTATCTTATTTAGCATTTACTTAAATAAGGGGTAAAAAAATCCACACCATGTATGTATGTATGTATGTGTATGTGTACACACACACACACACACACACACACACACACACTCACACACGCAATTTTCTTTTGGTTACATCCACATGAATGGAATATAGTAATTTTAGCAAATGATTTCAAAATCTCCTCACGTTAAGTACTAAGAAATGTTAGCTTGTTTCTTTCCAACTTAATGTCCCTGACACAATTTTTCTGTGTATACTCATCACTATAGCTACGGAAACCTCCTCACAATGCTTGTAATATGGAAAGTGTACAGATTAGTCAAGATTCTTAAAGTTGCAAATTGCAAAAGGAAAAATCCCTGTATTAGGATATAGGGATCTGTCATAGTAATTAAAAAAAAAAATAATAGTGCAGCCAGATGTCAGGTAGGATTGAAAGGAGGACTAGAAGACTATTAGAACCTGGGACCACCCTCTCTCTTCATTCTGCTTCTCTCTATGCCATTTTGTCTCTCTTTTTGGACAGACTTTTTTTCCTCCTGTTCAAGTCACACAATAGCCAAAGAGCAGCAGAGGCACGAATATATATGGTACATTTCAAGTCATATTGGAGAGATGAATTCCCTTTATCTTAATTCCTAATTCTCAAGAATATGACTTGGTCCCAGAGTGGTGTGTCCAATCATTTCTCAATTCTGGCCAGAGACTCAAGATGCCATTGTATAAATATGGCTGCTACATGCTAACAGTATGAGTATGAGGAGGTCTGAAGTAAGAGTAATTAAGTGCTTCATTAGGAATTGGGTGATATGCAAAGGGGTCTACTATATTACATGAAGTGAAGTTTTATCTAAGAGTTTCCTTCTCAAGTACTTTACTCTTTATATTCACTATAGTTTTTAGAACAGCACCGTTTTGCCATTCAAAATCTAGTTTCCAAACATTTCTTAAGTTCTCCTGTTAATAGAGAAATGATCATCCAACAAAGCCATCCTAGAAAGAACTGGATAAACTGGAAAGATTACAAATCTAACTAACTGATGTTCTGAAGACTAAAGTAAGACAGGCAGATTCTGAAGTAGAGCCACAATGGGAAAGGCAATTAAACAGTTTAAGCCCCTCAGGTTTTTTGCAGTTTTGTTCTAAGGGAAGCCTCAGTCCTAGTGGCAATGTGTGGTATAAGGATGGTTCAAATGCAGATAGAAAGCCCCCTGGCTTACCAGCTGAAGGAAGTAAGGCAAGAGGCATAGGGACAACTGAAGTTGCCAGAGAGTAAGAGAAGAATAGAAATGAGAGAGCCAGAGAAAGAGGATCCCAATTTCTGTGCTTTACCTCAAGCCTCTGGCTGACCACTGAACCACATACTGAATGGGACAAATGGAAAGCAGCTCATAGCTACAGTTTAAGGAAATGATCTGAGAGCTAAGCTGCCATCCACCACACAGTCAGGCCTGTTTGCACTTTGAGACCTACCACGCTAATTGTCTGCTAAACAAAGGCATCAACACTTCTTGGAGCAATATAACAGAATCCAGACTCTCCACAAGCTAACATTCTGAATGTTTGGGATACAGTTCAATATTATTCACACATAAATAGCCAGCAAAATGTGATCCAGTCTCAAGGGAAAAGACTTTAAACAGATGCCAACCCTGAGGTTAGCAGATGTTGGAATTATTATGACAAGTTCTTTGAAGAAGCAGTTATAATTATGCTCAATGACATAAAGAAGATTACACTTGCAATGAATGAAAACATAAGGTATCTCTGCAAATATTGAAAATTAGAAATTTTAGAACTGAAAATGTCAATAATTGAAACAAGAAATCCACAGGCTAGGCTTAAAAGGAAAAGAGATAAAAGGGTCAGTAAATCTGAAAACATATTAGACTGCATCCAATTTGAAGAAATAATATCCCACACAACATACTTATTAATTTAAAAGAAAAAAAACCTAACTTTTTAGTGGAGAAAATGGCAGTCATCACTTCCACCAAGTGGTAGAGTGAATTAATGAAACCCAGTGACAACTTCTATCTCTTAACGTGATACACTGAGGGGACTGCAGCATCACTTCTGTGGTTTTCTTTCTGGAAATGACTAACCTGAACTTAATCATGAGGAAACATCAAACAAACAAAAATTGGGAAATATTCTACAAAATAGCAGTACTCTTCAAATGTGTCAAGGACATGAACAACAAAGACTGAAGTTTCTTCCGGACTAAGGGGGACTAAGGAGACATGGAAACTAACCACAATGCATTCCCCTGGATTGCATCATGGTCCAGAAAGAGGATATCAGTATAATAGTTGATCAAATTTGAATAAGCTCTGTAAATTAGCTGATAGTATCTTACCAATGTTAATATTGTGATTTTGCTAATTATATGTGGTTATGTATGTATTGTTAAGAAATCTGTTTTCACCAAATTTATAATTTCAATGCAATCCCAATCAAAATCCCAGCATGTTTTTGCAGAACTTGACAAGCTGATTCTAAAATTTTTATGGAAATGCAAATGAACAAGAATAGCCAAAGCAATTTTTGAAGCGACAGAAAAAATTGGAGAACTTAAATGTTCTGATTTCATAACTTACTATAAATATGCAGTAATTGAGAGAATGTAATAGTGCAGAAAAAATAGACATATAGATAAATAGAAGAGAGTAGAGTCTAGAAATAGATCCAAACATAGTGGGCAAAATGATTTTTTTTAAGTATGAAAGGCCTTTCAGTGAGGAGGAGAAATGTCTTTTCCAAAATAATGTTGCAACAACTGGATATTAATATGGGAAAACAAGTAAACATTGATCTTTACCTAAAACCATAAATAACACTTAACCCGAAAGCATCTCCAGAACTAAGTATCAAAACTAGAAAATTTCTAAAAGAAATAGGGGAAGAAAGCCTTTGTGTCCTTGTGATAGGGAAACCTATCATCGATAGAATGCAAAATGCTTGAATCATTTTTTATTTGATAAGTTAAAATTTACCAAAATGGAAACAGGAAGCCTTAGAATGGGCATAATCAGGGAGCCACTGCACTTCGATATTTTTTGTCATTCTTTCCATCTTTGAGATCTATTTTTCCAGAAGCCCAATTTGATAGATGCTGCCAAAGTGTTTTACTTATTACTGACAAGAAGTAATGTTTCTGGAGCTCAGTTCACCTGTATATTATGATACTTTACACTGACAACTTCATTCTAAGATTAATGTTTACAAAGGATTCTTTACACTCAATACACTGAACATTCTCACTTAGGTGAAACCATATGGGAGTCATTTGCACTGAACATACAGAGACTGTTTGATCTCTTAGCCCGACTAACATGCCTGCCTTGAGGTCCAGATGGAAGTTCAAAAGTGAGAGCTAGAAAGCATTTTCAAAAAGGGGGAGAAGGATGTTCTCCTCCCTGGACAACCTAGGAAGGCAACACTAAGGGATCTCAGGATGGTCGAAGTTAATGTTAGGAGAGTGACAGTGTGCGTTAGGTCTTTACTCAGCTAGCATGTACTCTGAGGAGATTTCTGGCAAATGGCAACATATTGAACAGAATCCCCCATTACATCTCGGACACTCTCAAGATATTTTTCAATTGTTTGGCTCAACAGCAACTCACAAAGTCTTCTGTACAAACAAGTTTTCAAAGCCTCGTAATGCTTGTAGACGTGTACTTAATTCCCATTTTTTATTCTCTTTATGTTAAGACACTGGAACACAGGAGTTTCTGTTTTTAAATAAACATAATTTGAATGTCACAAAACCCTGCTGAGTATTTCTTAAAGATTTTCCCCCCTTGCTTAAAAGCTTTACACTGTTTTCCTAAGAGCAAACCTATTCCAACATTAAAAGGTTCCAATTAGATATGAAACTCCAAACCCATGAATTTTGAGAGGGCTCTGAACTTGCCAAAACAATTTCTCGTCAGACTTGATACTTGGATTACACACTCCCACTGCATATTTTAGAAGCCTTTACTATAAAGGTTTCCTATAACAAAAGAGAGATGAAAAGATACTGTAATTATTCACGGAATATATTCAAGCCATCACTGCTGATGAAATATGATACCTATGACATTCTTCCACTGTAAATAAGGCAGTGATTCAGAGGAGTGTTATTAGCTACAGAAAACTCATTCTTATCCTTATTAACACATAAAACAATAGCTTTCATCTCCTATCAGTCTAAAACATACTAAATCTAAACTCTTTGGGAACAGAATTTAAATTGCAGACTGGTTTCAGCTTTCACACTTTCAACTCAAGTGGGAACTTCGGGTGCCTTTCCTCTAACGACATGGCCTTCCCACCTGGAAACAAGCCCATAATTCTAAGCAGCCTGATGCTGTAGGTTAGGTGGCCCAGGGCTGGGGAGCTGGGTTAGAGGAAGGTTGCGCATTCCGGAGTGAGGGCGCACCTCGTTGGCATGGCAACTGTCCTAGAAGCTTCTTGTGAGGACTACGAGGCAGGGATGGCTCTCATCTTTCAGTGTTGCGGAAAGCCACATCAGCTCTGAATTGGGTACTGATCCACAGAAATCAGAGCGAACTCTTGATACCTAAATGCAGCTTGCAGCTTGCCCCCCGCAGAGTGAGGGCGCCCCTCGCATGCATTGTGATAAGCCATCCTGAGACTGCGTGTAAACCTATTCTGGGAATGACAGAAATGCTGGTACGCCGACAAACACTTGATTGGAATTCCCCTGCTCTCTACATGGTCCGGTCCAGAGCTGTCTGTCTTTGCCACAGGCAATGCTTTAGGAAACGAGGTCTGCACTCATAGCATCCTTTGGTTTAAATAAGGCCTCGAAGCTGCCAGTGCCATGATTAAGGTTTTCAAAAGGGGCAGGAGTAGCTTCAGTGCCCTGAGATCTCCTCCCTAATTTGATTATAATGGAACTCATCTAAAAAAGTGGTGAGAAGATAGCAAGCTGACACAGTGGCCATTTCTTCTAAGCCAACAGAACTGGCCACTAAGTGAGTTTTCTTGCAACGGCTGGTGTAATGCGTCCTGACCTCCCCAGACTTAGAAAACTTGCATCCATTTTAGCCCCTCACTGAAAGCACACAGAACTGCTGCAGATAAAATTTCCAGGAATATATTAAAACGAAACTGCAAACTCAGCCAAATTTCCTGCACACTTGGAAAGCCTGTAAAACAGCAGGCCAATGTTAATATGCAGAAAGAGGAGAAGATAGTATAACTAAGTAGAAGCTGCTGTTTTAATGTCAAAGTTTTGAAAATTAGGGAATGTTTCCATGAGTGGCAATTATCTTTTAGTGGCCACAATTTTTTCTTTCTTTCAACTTTTAACTTACTTTGGGGTTATTTTTAAAAATGAAAATTAAGATCACAATTTGCTGAGTGTATCAATTTCACTTTTTTACTAAAGCGAAGAAATAATTTGGTAAATAAGGTTAGGGTTTCTGAGAAACTGCCATATGTTCCAGTTTTAGAAAAAAATCCCCCAAATTGAGAAATACTGTAATAGTAGGGAACATGCAATGACTACTGAAAGCAACAAGTAATTTGTGACTTGTCTGGTAACTTCATGTCTTGATCTAGGGACTGAATTTATATTAATTCATTTCTATCTACTCCTCAACTCATTTCTAAATATTCTCATAATTCAAAAAATACCTACCTCAATTATCCCACACCAGATGAGTGACCCAGCTCTTAGTTTTTCACCCTCACAGTTAAAACTGTAGGCTGTAGGTTCCTTGCACAAACTAACTGCTTTATTCAACTGATAGTGTTCTTGGCAAACAGTGGTCTCAGAAAAGGTATTTATTTAACAGACCCAGAGCATTCCTCACACAACTTATTTGGATATTTAGACTGAAAAAAAAATCCTAATGCAAAATATATTGCTATTCCACAGTTAAGAATATAATATCAGTTTAATACCTATAACAATAGGCATGGCACATTTAACCCCTTTTATTTCGATCTTGGACCTTTCTTCCGTGTTGCGGGATTAAATTGCTCAACTAATCTGAGATGAGGAAATCTATCATATTTTTTTCTCTAAAAGCCTAGATCAGAGCTAGATATTAATTCTGTTGAGCTGAACTAAAATCAAATTGAGGAATTTTGGGTTTCCTTCATGAGCAATGGCCTTTGCCACTTAAATTAGCATGAACAGAACATATTGATAATTTGATACTCCATTTTTAAAAAGAAGAATTATTTTAATGAGATATTGAGCCTGAACCAAAGGAAAATCACCTATTAATTACCTAGCTATTATTTGTGAGTTAAGGATTTAGTATCTTCACCTACCTAAATAGTATTTCTATGTGATTAATAAGCTTTCAGAAACATGTTCCCAATACTAGAAAGAAAACTCTGGAGAAAAAGAAAAGAATCTTTCTTTACTGAATAACCACACAAATTAAGGAAAAGGATTACTGTTGAATTCAAATTTTAAAGAATATTTACACACTGTATTGGTGTTATGTTTAAGGGACTAATGAAAATTAGGATATTTTAGGAAACAGATTTGTGAAATTTGGGTTTTTTGCACGTAAATAAATAATAAAAAATATCCTAATAATGAGTGGATCTACTCATCTAGACATCAGATTGTGTCAAATTGAAAACATTTCAACCAGGAATATTGAAATTACAATGTCACACAGAATACGTGTTCATCTGGGAGTCTGAAGATCTGTGTTCTAACCCTGGTCCCATCACTAAACAGTTGTTGAGTTTACAGTCTTTAATCTCTGGCCCATAATCTGTTGCTGTTACTGAGTTATCGGATCGTTTGATCTATCAGCTCCATTCTAGCCTTAAAACTCTCTGATCTTTCAGATGACTTCAACTGGGCTTGGTTATGGCCAAAGGTTATGTTTAAGATCGTGTCTTCCTTTCTTTACAACTATTATATTAGCTGATATAGTAAAGATATTTCAAAGAATTTTGTCTGAAAGTAGATAATAAAAAAGAGGATATGAGAAAAGGATTTGTTTTGGGGTCACCCATCACTGACACTTATGTACACGAGTATATGTGATATGTGT
Organism: Spilogale gracilis; assembly: GCA_004023965.1. Lineage (NCBI taxonomy): Eukaryota > Metazoa > Chordata > Mammalia > Carnivora > Mephitidae > Spilogale > Spilogale gracilis. The sequence goes on along the minus strand of PITA01018796.1, from coordinate 7,736 downwards.
GTGCATTTCATGTGTTGTTTGTTTTCTTTGTTTCATCCTTTTTCCACTTTTTTAACATTTCTTGCTTTCAGAAACTTTCAAATGCCAAAAGAATCACATTTATGTAAAAAGATTTTTTGGAGCATTATTGCCAACCTTGATTGGAAGCTGGAGTTTACAAAATCTTCACAGAGCCTATTTTAATGAAGTTTCCAGCTTTAATAAAAAGAGTGTGGTTGCTTAACTGAAATGACCTGCCAAAACTTTCCTAGGTTCATCCACAGTTACACTGAATATTAAAAATATTGAATAATACATTGAAGCAAGAGCATAAGCTTTCATCTAAAAGGCAGAGAGGCTGCTCCAATCCTCTTTATTAAGAACAAATCATCTCAGGGCATATGTAGAAACAACTAATAATTCTTATTAAGTAACATTATTTACTACAGGTATAATTTGTGGTGGTTAGCATTTGCAAAATTGAACTTGCTTCAGTTTTGATTAAAAGTATTTATTCAGGGTCTGTGAATAAAAAAGCTCCAGTAAAAATGAGGAAGATTTTTGCAAGTTGCTAAAACAAACTAGCTTTTGTTCTTGATTCTTAAAAAATATGAAAGCATATTTGTTTCCAGATGGAAGATAATTAACACAAAGAAATTGCTTTATTCATAAATATGTTTCTTTCTTAAGTTTCAGTAAGTCCATCAAAATATATAAATTCCCTTGAAGCAAATTAAAGTAAAACTGGCATTGGAGAAAAAATTAAATAAATAAGAACCGGTTATTTCCCTTCCTTTTATTCAAATCATGGGAAAGATGGGTATTATAAGTTGAGAAATTGTGTCTTTGTCATTCTCATTGTTTCTTTGTGCAAGACGTTTGTTCCGGTGAGGATCAGGCTGTCTATTGACAAAATTATGTGACAATCTGCATAATTATGTTCTGTATATGTGAGACTAGTTATGAATGACTAGGTTGTTGTTCAAAGTTAGAATGTCTTTATTTTACAAAAGCCAATGGCTACAAAATGAATGGGACTGTTTGTGGCAGCAAAAATGTGTCCCAACTGCAGCATTAGATGGCCTGTTTCGAGAGGACTTAGACCGAGTAGCGTTATTTACCCCAGTCCGTTAATGACAAGCTACATGAAAGAATCTACATAAACACACAGTATAAGTCACCACTAAGTATGGTCTAACTTAAATTATTTCTGTTCCAGTGCACTTAAAGTGTCAATTAATTGCCTCCATTTCAAATGCACACCTTTCCCCCAATTATCAAATTAAAATTTGAGCTGAATCAATGAGCACAATGATAGTTTAATTATATTAAACCACATGAAATAAACAGTGAGGAAGTGTTTGTGCAGATGGGCACCTGAGTCTGTCACCTCCAGGCATAGCCAATGACAAGTGTCATTCTCTCAGTAAATAAAATTGCTTTATTTTACTGTCACTGTAGCATCCCTCCTTTTAAAGACAGGAGAATGGGTTGAGATAGAGAGATTGGAGGGGAATTACAGAAGGAGAAATTGCAGACGCAGACGTATTTTTTTTTCTAAGGGCACCAGGTGTTTTAAATGCCACCAGAAGGGTGCTCCAGGCAATTCCGTGCTGTCCAAGATAGCTTGGCATAGATTATCTGAAAGCTTTTGTGTCTTTTCAGCTTTTGATTAAAGGCCAGTGTCAGGACTCCTCTGGGCTTTTGCTTGGTACAGTAAAGCCGAGGGATTTTTTTTTAAGCTGCTGCCAAAAAGATGCCAGTTAGGATAATTACATTTCAATTTAAATTGGTAATTTTATGAAAATTTAAACCAGAATATGTGTCACCCAAATCTCCTCACTTTCATTCCTCCCAAATATGCATACACACACCCCTCTTGTTTTGGGGGAGACAATGACAGCAGCCCACCAGAACCTTCCCATGACCCAGAGATATGTGCCAGGAATTAAACAGATGAGACAAAATTGAACAGAGCCTGTTTTCTCTGTCCAAATTTATTTTCTAGCTTGGATTTATCACTAGTGTACACTGGAACCATCCCAGGGCATCCTAGCTTCCAGTATCTTTTTCCCGTGGACCCCAGCAAAAGAAGCTTTAGACCATAACTGTAGTATTTAAGACATTGTTTTCCATTCACAGGCGAGCTTTGTATTTGTTAACAGGATGTAGAAAAAGAAGCCAACCTACTTAGAGTCTCTCACCCTCTCGGTGAAAGGACTGGGGACACAAGTGGCTAGATGAACCCTGAATTTTCTGTCTGCCACTTTCTTTTTCCAGGACACATACGCAAGCTTGGCAGCACCAACAAAGTGGAAGTAATGTTCCTTTGTTTAGAATGCAGTGTGTACGAACATTTACATAATAAAATACACACACAAATAACAGATGGTGAAGAGCCACTCATTTCGCCACATGTTGTAAGCACGATACCGTTCCTTGATGATCTCATTTCTCTTACTTCTGCCTACAGATGTCTACCAGCTATTTAACCTCAGGGGTTATTCGGATGGTTGAAAGGTTTGAAGACAGGCACAAATCTGTCTACAGAATTTTCTCCTCCCATCAGGTGTAAATGCCCTTTCCAGCTTGAGTTATCAATGTGCAAAAATGCTGTCTTCTGTCTAAAGGACTGAATAATACACTCTTTTCTCGTGACACTTGTTGGGCAGATATTGTCTCCAAACGAGAACAAAAAATACTACCAATATGTTGACTCTGAAAGAGGTCTTTTCCCTCTAACCTTTTGTTCGCTGCAGAAAGTGTCTTATTAATAATTTGGGTTACTAAATGAATAGCCTTCCTTTATGGAAGTGAAAAAGGACCTTCTGAAATGAGTGGAAGTCTCCCAGATGCTGTTTGCTCACATGTCCTATCTGTAATTAGAGTTAAGCCTCAAATGTGTGGTAATAGACATGTTGTATAGATTTAACTGCCACTTCCCTTCCTAATTTACACTTTGATAACACTTTTCTTCCCAAAAGCACAAATTACATTCCTTTTAATTAGCTCCCAATGTACTTTATTAAAGTACATTGAGAATGCACATTATTAGCCTAATAATATACGAATGTACATTATGCAAAAACACATAATCATTAATTAAATATTGCAACATGGAAGGAGATGGCATTAGTTACCCATTTTACAGAAGTGACATGTGTAATTATTTGCACAATGATAGATCTAGAGTAGGAATCCATGTTGATCTGTCTAGAATTCATTACTTCCAAGAGAATATGTCTTTGACTAAATTCTTATTATCTCTTACATAGAGTGAATTATAATGTTTAAGCTACAGTTTCTACAAAAAAAACCAGGGTGATGACTTTAACACTTTTGCCAAGCCTATAGATATTTCACACTTTACACACGGGGTTGTATAATAAGGATTTGATATCAGCACCAATTTAAGCCAGCAAATGTGGTTATTAAAAGCAGTCTGCCTAACATTGATAACTTCAGGAAAGAACAATGAATTTTATTCAAAATGGCTGAAAACAAACACTCTTATCCCTCAGAGAATATTAGAAAATAATATTCAGAAAGTTGGGATGCCTGGGTGGCTCAGTCAGTTAAGTGTCTGCCTTTAGTTCAGGTTATGATTTCCAGGGTCCTGGGATCAAGCCCCCCATGAGTGCCCTGTTCAGTGGGGAGCCAGCTTCTCTTTCCCCCTCTGCAGTGCCCTCTGTTTGTGCTCGCTCATGCACTCTCTCTCTGTCAAAATAAGTAAATAAAATCTTTAAAAAAATAGTATTCAGAAATAAGCTTGGAACTGGCTAGAATTTGAATGAAAACAATTAAAAAAAAGATGAGAATAATTTTTGGAAAGAGAAGACAAAGAACAAAAAAGAGAATTAGACATATTCATGAGCACTGACTAAAGGATATTTGATGATCAATTAAACACAAGCATATTCCAAAATTAGCAAATGATCCATTAACAGAAGAAAAAAAAAAAAAAAAAAAAAAAAAAAAAAAAAAAAAAAAAAAAAAAAAAAAAAAAAAAAAAAAAAAAAAAAAAAAAAAAAAAAAAAAAAAAAAAACGGTTCCAGAATAAGGAAGAAAAGACAGGAGAACAGAGGGGAGCGGGAAAGAACAGTGTAAAATGGTTGGATGAGGGGACAATAGGGCTTTCTACCTCACAAGGAACTTTAGGCAAAGGAAGGAAAACTAGAGAGCAGTAAAAAGCTTGTAAGAGCAGAAAAGGCAAAATAGAAGTTGATAATTTGACAGAAATTATCACCCATCAATAAATTTGAGAAGCACTGTAATTCCCTAAAAATAAACTGTGCACTCATATAATTGTGGCCCTTACAGAAAACACAAAACAAAAACAAAACAAAACAAAAACTATATTTCTGAGGATGGGTACTCTAGCGAAATGATTTTGTTTGCTTATTTTGAACACTTTCTGCTGGCTCTCTTTTCCTATATGGTAATGAGCAGAAGACACTCACACCAGAATCTGGGTCTTCTCACATCTTCTTCATTCCCCTTGCTCTGTGTAGATCCACGTGCTTCTGTCGCCAATGCCTCCGTATCCCATCCTTCTTTCTTTTACATGGGGTAGGCAACAATTGGGATAAAAGAGTCATGGACTGTTCCTTTGAGCTTACACCTAAGTCAAATCATCTTCAGCCACTGACACAAGAGAAGAAAGAAATTCTGAGCTGTGATAGGGACTTGCCAAACGCGAGATAAAATTCCAGTTCTCCACTTCTGAGTTTGTCTATGATACCCTCTTAGAAAATAAGCGAGGGAAAGGAGACTTCTAAGGCATGAACATAAAATGCAGCAGGAATTAAGTAAATTCCAAATCACAAACTAGGCCCCTCCATTACATTTGGAGTCTTTCCAAATTAAAACTGTAGCCAATCACTTTTTTCCTTTGTATGAAGTTTACAGAGATACCCAGCAGGAGCAGAATTTGTCCATTAGTGTCTTCACAAAACTTGACTGTCGGTATCCTTTGTCCAAGTCCACAGCTTCCCTTTTACCACCTTCCTTTGTCATTGTCTGCTCCATCCTCCTGATCTCAAGCTCAAAGGAAAGAAGTTCCAAAGATGGCTGAGATGCCAAGAATTATGCTAATTGCTTGCATGCATGTTAATTTATTTACTCCTTTTAACAATGTCCCAGAACAGGCCTTCTTATTTCCAGTTAGGAAGGAATATGTACAAGTCTGGGTTCAAGGAAAAGCATGGGAACAATCCTCTAACCCTCCACCTTCCTCCTGCAGACCACCCTTCCTACACAAGTGCTTTTGGCATAGATACCCCCACTGAAAATCCAAGGTAACTCATCCATTTCTTTAAGATTGCTATATTGAGAGCACTCTCCTGGACTGCCTTAAAATCCCAGATATCAACACCCATTGCACTCCAGACCTCCACACAACTTAAACCTGGGTCATGATCTGCTGCCTCTCTAACTCCTTCCCTTGGCTCTTCTGTTGACTTGAATCTTCCCTGCTTCTGAAACCCAAAAACATTTATTATATTTTCTGTACCATCCCCTTCAGCTGTTTATTTTATAATAAAGAACTTCAAGCTCTATTTGTAGCTTCAAGACAGGAATAGACTCTTCTTTTTCTCTTGGGTATTCCCAACACCTAAAACTAAAAAAAATTTGGTTCACCACACTTGTTATTTCTTGCCTATAAGATACAGTATTTGAACTATAAAATGAGGGTGTGAAATTTTCATAGGTGCCTGACTGAACTTAATATTTTCACATTGCATTGATCTGTATGAGGATAAAAAGTTTTACTTAAATGACATAAACTAATGGCTAGTTATTGCCTGATGATAGCAACTATTCCATGTTCTAGATGTTAGTTACACACATGAATTTGTGTGCACATATGCACACACACCAACACAAAGTTATAAAACCGAAAATGTCAGGGATTGCCTAAACAGAAATATAAATAATAGCAATAGAAATGGGTTGATCTGGGGCGCCTGGGTGGCTCAGTTGGTTAAGCGACTGCCTTCGGCAAAGGTCATGATTCCAGAGACCAGGGATCCAGCCCCGCATCAGGCTCTATGCTCAGCAGGAAGCCTGCCTTTCCCTCTCTCACTCCCTTTGCTTGTGTTCCCTCTCTGGCTGCATTTCTTTCTCAAATAAATAAATAAAATCTTAAAAAAAAGAAAAAGAAATTGGCTGATTCTTTATATTGACACTTTATTTGTAGTTGATTTGAATCAAGAACTACTTTGTTTTCATACTTTCTTCTTGAAATACTTCTTGAAATATTTTCCTAATTTCTTGCGTTGACATCTTTTCTTGGTGGTATTCCTTTTCCATCATTTTTTTCCTTTTATAAAAGCTTTGATTTTATTATTTATTTGAGAGAGAGAGCGAGCGCAGGAGTGAAGGGAGGGGCAGAGGGAAAAGCAGGCTCTCTGCTGAGCAAGGAGTTTGACTCAGAGCTCTATCCCAGGACCCTGAGATCATGACCTGAGCCAAAGGCAGATGCTTAACCAACTGAGCCACCCAGATGCCCCTCAGTCATTTTTCCCTAATGAAGCCTTCTCCAAACACTATTTGGTCTAAATTTCTGAAGTCCTGCTGGCAATTACACTGAAAAAGTAATGTTTGAGGTTGACTTACAGCTCTGCTGCCCCATTGTTTTCTAACAGAGCATTAACCCATGGTGACCATCACCCTTTATTTCTGTTTCTATTTTTTTTATGAAATAATAATTATCTATGGGAAACTGTACCTCTCTTCAATGTAGAGGCAAAGATAAAACTTTGAAACTCTGGCTGAACTGAATTAAAAAATGTATTTAGTCCTTACTGTCTTGCCTTACTACAAATATTGGTAGTCAGCTTCACTCTGAGATATATCCTCATGCAGAGAGTTTAACTCTAAAGATATTATCAGAACCATAGAGTTCCTTTGTTTCCAAGCATGCATCTTGTGCTATATATTTTTTATTTCCTCCCTCTAAATCAATTTTCTCTATGTTTCCAGCTTTTCTTTTTTTTACCCTATTCCCTATTCTTTGCCCAGATGATCTCTATAGATTACATCATTCTGGCTCTTTTTACTTTGTGCTTCCAGTTGGTTCAACTACTGGGAAAAAAAGGAACTGAAAGGAGAGAGAAGTAGGAGTGTTTATTCTCCTAACTCCCTCCCTGCCTGGCTGAGAGTTAGCAGAGGTTGTGCTCCTCTAATTAAAAGGCATTTCTTGGCAGATGTACCTTGCCTAGAATTATCACTCTCATAGACTTTCAATAACTGCTCCCTCTCCTCATCCTGTTCATCTCAGGAGTGGTTATAAACTCTTCCCAATATTGCCTCATTTCTATTATCCCACTTTTAGTGTGTGATCTGCTTTCTCTGGAACACTTACGGCTACTGTCTTTCTCTTCACATACTCAATTTTCTATCTTACAGCTCAAACTCAATTATCGAACCTTTATGGAGCTAATTAGTACTCAAAATATAAAGTTTTTAAAATAGGAAGAATAACTGTATTTAAAAAACCCCAACCTAAACTACAAGATCTATAACTATATTCTCTCATTTCACCCTTCTGAGACTCTACTAAGAGCCTTTCAATGTTGTGCCCTCTAATTTCTGTCAAATAAACTGAGATTTACTTGATCAAAAAAAGTAGAATAATCTTTAATGCTTGAAAATGTAAGCTGAAATTGTAGTAGTTATATTTTATATTCATTTAAATAATCAAGTATTATAATTTTTCTTCTATTAAATAAACTTCTATTAAAAATGATCTCCCC
>PITA01018795.1:0-39352 GCA_004023965.1 Spilogale gracilis | reverse complement strand
CTGAAGAAGAAAAGCAAAGCTGGGGGCATCTCATTACCTGACTTCAGGCTTTATTACAAAGCTGTGATTACCAAGACAGCATGGTACTGGCACAAAAACAGAGAAATAGACCAATGGAACAGAGTGGAGAGCCCACATATGGACCCACAAATCTATGGTCAAATCATCTTTGACAAAGCAGGAAAAAAATATCCAGTGGGAAAAGGACAGTCTCTTCAATAAATGGTGCTGGGAAAATTGGACAGCTACATATAGAAGAATGAAACTAGACCATTCGCTTACACCACACACAAAGGCAAATTCGAAATGGATGAAAGACCTCAACGTGAGGCAGGAATCCATCAAAATCCTGGAAGAGAACATAGGCAGTAACCTCTTTGACATCGGCCACAGCAACTTCTTTCAAGACACGTCTCCAAAGGCAAAGGAGACAAAAGCGAAAATGAACTTCTGGGACTTCATCAACATAAAAAGCTTCTGTACAGTAAAGGAAACAATCAACAAAATAAAAAGGCAACCCACAGAATGGGAGAAGATATTTGCAAATGACACTACAGACAAAGGGCTGGTATCCAAGATCTATAAAGAACTACTCATACTCAACAGCCAAAAAGAAGTTGAACACATCAAAAAATGGGCAAGAGACATGAAGAGGCACTTCTCTGTAGAAGATATACAACCGGCTAAGAGACACATGAAAAAATGTTCAGTGTCACTAGCTATCAGGCAAATTCAAATCAAAACCACTCTAAGATACCCCCTTACACCAGTCAAATGGCCAAAATTAACAAGACAGAAAACAACAAGTGTTGCAGAGGCTGTGGAGAAAGGGGAACCCTCTTACACTGTTGGTGGGAATGTAAACTGGTGCAGCCACTTTGGAAAACAGTGAGGAGATTCCTTAAAAAATTAAAGATAGAGCTACCCTATGACCGTGCAATTGCACTACTGGGCATTTACCCCAAAGATACAGATGTAGTGAAAAGAAGTGCCATATGTACCTCAATGTTTATCGCAGCAATGGCCACAATCGCCAAACTGTGGAAAGAGCCAAGGTGCCCATCAACAGATGAATGGATAAAGAAGATGTGGTACTTATATACAATGGAATACTATGCCTCCATCAGAAAGGACGAATATCCAACTTTTGTAGCAACATGGACTGGACTGGAAGAGATTATGCTGAGTGAAATAAGCCAAGAAGAGAAAGTCAAGTATCTCATGGTTTCACTTACTTGCGGTGCATGAGGGTTAAACTGGAGGACAGTGGGAGAAGGAAAGTAAATGGGAACTAGGGTAATCTAGGGAGGGAAATGAAACAACAGAGACTTTGGACACAGAAACAAACCGAGGGACTTGGAGGGAGGGGGGTGGAGGGATGGGAGATCTTGGTGGTGGGTACGGGGGACACCTAAAGCGTGGAGCACTGGGTGTTGGGAATGGGGAATGAATCTTGGAACACTGGAAAAAAATTATTAACAATAAAAAAAAGAGTAAAAGAAAAAAGAATTAATGATGTTGACTAATTGAACATAATAATAATGAAAAGGATTTCATTTATTTATTTGACAGAAAGAGAGAACACATGTGGAGAAGTAGTAGGTGGAGGGAGAGGAAGAAGCAGGTTCACCATGGTGCAGGGATTCTGATGTGGTGGGACTCAGTCCCAGGATCCCGGAACCACAACTTGACCTGAAGACAGATGCTCAACTGACTGGAGCAATCCAAGCACCCCTTCTTTTCCCATTTAAATTGGGTTATCTTTTTGTTTTTGAGTTGCTAGATTTCTTTTTATATTCTGGACAAAGGTTCTTATCAGATATATGATTTTCAAGTATTTATTCTCTTTCATGGAATTTTATTTTTACTTTGTTGATGGTGTCCCTTAAATTTTAGTTTATATTTTTGATATGGTATCTAGGAAACCACTGTTTAATCCAAGGTCACAAAGATAAGTATTTTCATTTTAAAATTTTGAAATTTTAGCTGTTGTATTTATGTTATTGATCAATTTGAGTTACTTTTTCTATGAGGTGTATGATAGGAGTCCTACTCCATTTTTTGCCTCTGGACATCCAGTTGTCACAGCATCATTTTTTGCAGAGACTATGCTTCCCTATGGAAGTGTCCTTATTGAAAATTAGTTGTCCATAGGTGTATGTACTTGTTTGCAGTCTCTCTCTCTTTTTTTAAAAGATTTTATTTATTTATTTGACATAGAGAAACACAGCTAGAGAGGGAACACAAGTAGGGGGAGTGAGAGAGGGAGAAGCAGGCTTCCCGCTGAGCATTGAGCCCGATGCGGGGTTCAATCCCGTGGTCTCTGGGATCATGACCTGAGCCGAAGGCAGTCGCTTAACCAACTGAGCCACCCAGGCACCCCTGTTTTCAGTCTCTTAATTTCATTTCACAAATCTATATATTTATCCTTATGTTAGTACTGCATTAAATGATTACTGTATCCTCATTTTAATTTTTTCTTAATCAAATATAGTTGACACACAATTTACATTTGTTTCAGGCTTATGACATAGTGATTCAGCATATCTATATATTATGCTGTGCTCATCACATGTATAGTACTGTAGTCTCATTTTAAATGAGAAGTAGAGAAGTTCAAGTGCTCAACATTTGTTTTTCTAATAGAATGCCTAGACTATTATTGGTTTCTTGAATTTCCATATACATTTTAGGGTCAGCTTGTCAATTTCTGAAAAACAGAGAAGCTGGGATTTTTTTAAGAGTAGGTGTTGCATTAACAGATAAATTCTGAGGATACTATCAGCTTAATAATTTCTATAATTCAGATATACAGGATATCTTTGAATTTTTAAGTTTATTTTAATATTTCATTCAATGTATTATAGTCATGCAAATGTTGCATTATTTTGTCAAATATTCTATTAAATATTTTATTATTTTTTATTGTATTACATTTAACTATTTGCCTAAATTTGTTTTTTCTATTGTCCATTGGTAGTGTCAAACTGTTATTCCTCTGACTTGCAGACAATTGTGCATTTGTTGAAATTTCATTCCTATGTTTATCTTCTTCTCTTATATCTTTCCTATATTTTTTGACCACCTTAGTAGGGATGATTTATTTCATGATTACATAGCACATTATTAACTAATTATTATTTATTTCTAAATCTTTGTTTTGCAGTTTATGCCCATGAAGTCAGCTAACGGCTCTCTGGGGGGATCTATACATAAATATATGGTTTCCCTGGTAAATATGGTTAGAAGCATAATCCTCAAAGAATTATTGAATGATTTTTTTCTTCCCCACCTTAAAATTTGCCTAACTTCATTGTGAGAACAAGTATCAGACTTCAGTATTTCTCTTTCTCTTTGCATGTTACATTGTAGGGTAGTTAGAGGTCTGTTTTCTTACTTGATATGCAAAAAGAAGCAATTAGTTATACCTCTATGCTTTAATTTCTGTCTTTCCAATGGGATTAAATAATAATAATGGAATAACTAAATATTAAATGATGTTATGTATATGCTACATTTAAAATAGTTTCTTGTACATAAGAAGTAGTTTGCTAGAATGAGGTTCTTTATCATTGCAGGAACTAAAATGTGATGTACATATTTTGTATATTTAGTCATACAAACACATACACAGGTATTTAAGGCACACACATAAGCCAAGGAAAATACAATTTCCTTTTCTAGTATTTTTATATGCACAGATTAAATAGGTAATACAATTTTGGTTTCTTAACCCATTATTTTCTAAATGGTACATTTATTTTCTTTACATAGATGAAATGCATCCATATCTCATATATCTGTTATTTATATATTACCTAAATGAAAACTAACCTGTGCTGATGCACTATCATTTTAGTTGTTGCTTGATTGGTTTTCTTTATTATTTTTAACTTAAATTGAATTATCCAACAAATAGTACATCATTATTTTCAGGTGTAGTGTTCAATAATTCATCAGCTGCATATAATACCCAGTGCTCATCAATTGTCATGCCCCCTTTAATATCCATCACTCTTATGTCATTCTCCGAACCATCTACTCTTAAGCAATCCTTAGTTTCTTTATGAGTTGATAATCTCTCATAGTTTGTCTCCTTCTCTGATTTTTTTCCCATTCAGTTTTCCTTCCATTCCCCTGTGGTCCTCCACACTATTCCTTATGTTCCACATATGAGTAAAACCATATGATAATTGTCTTTCTCTGATTGACTTATTTCACTTAGCATAATCCTCTCCCATTCCATCTATGTCAATACAAATGGTAGGTGTTTATCCATTCTGATGGCTATTATTCCACTGTATATATGAACCAAATCTTTTTTATCCATTCACCTGTTTGTTGAAGGAAATCTCAGTTCCCTCCACAGTCTGGAAATTATGGACATTGCTTCTATGAAAACTTGAGTGAATGTGCCCCTTCTTTTCATTACATCTGTATCTTTGGGGGAAATGCAGAGTAGTGCAATTTCTGGGTCATAGGGTAGCTCTATTTTTAGAGTCTTGAAGAACCTCCATCCTGTTTTCCACAGTGGCTGTACCAGCTTGTATTCCAACCAACAGTGTAAGCGAGTTCCCATTTCTCCATGTCCTTGCCAACATTTATTTTTTCCCCTGTCTTCTTAATTTTAGCCATTTTGACCAGTGTAAGGTGGTATCCCATTGCAGTTTTCATTGATATTTCCTAATGACAAGTGATGTTGAGCATTTTTTCATGTATCTGCGGCCATTTGCATATATTCTTTGATGAAGTGTCGATTCATATCTTCTGCCCATTTCTTGACTGGATTGTTAGTTTTTGGGTGTTGCGTTTGAGAAGCTCTTTATAGATCTTGGATATAAGCTTTATACCAGAAATGCCATTTGCAAATATCTTCTGTCATTTTGTCTGTTGCCTTTTAGTTTTGTTGTCTATTGCATTTGCTGTATAAAAGCTTTTTATCTTGATGAAGTCACAGAAGTTCATTTTTGCTTTTTTTTCCCCATGTTTTTGCAGATGTATCTTGCAAGAAGTTGCTGTGGCTGAGGTCAAAGAAGTGGCTTCAGGTTATCCTTTTTAGGATTTTGATGGATTCCTGTCTCACACTGAAGTACTTCACCTATTTTGAGTTTATCTTTGTATGGCTTAAGATAATGGTCCAGTTTCATTCTTCTGCATGTGGCTGTCTAATTTTCCCAGCACCATTTATTGAAGAGATTGTCTCTTCCATTGTATACTCTTTCCTGCTTTATCAAAGATTAGCTGATTGTAGAAGTTGGGGGTCCATTTCTTGGCTCTCTATTCTGTTCCACTGATCTTTGTACCTGTTTTTGTGCCAGTACCAAGCTGTCTTGATTATCACAGCTTTGTAATATAGCGTGAAATCAGGCATTGAGAGGCCCCAGATTGAGTTTTCTTTTTCAACAGTCCCCTGGATATTATGGGTCTTTTCTGATTCTATACAAATTTTAGGAGTAGTTGTTCTAACTCTGTGAAAAATGTCCATTTTAAATACCAAATGGTATTTAAACAGGGATTGCATTGAATCTGTAGATCGCTTTGGGCATCACAGATATTTTCACAATGTTTATTCTGCCAATTAATGAGCATGGAATTTTGTATATCTCCTTGTGTGTTCTTACATTTCTTTCATAAGTGCTCTGTACTTTCAAAAGTACAGGCCCTTTACCTGTTTGGTTAGGTTTATTGATAGATATCTTATGGGTTTTGGTGCAATTATAAAAGGCATCCATTACTTAATTTTTCTTTCTCGGTTGCATTGTTCTTTTTTTAATGGAAATGCAACTGATTTCCATGCATTGATTTTGTATCCTGCCACATTGTTGAATTGTCATATGAATTATAGCAATTTTGAAGTAGAGTCGTAGTTTTCCACATAAAGTGTCATGTAATCTTCACTGAGAAAGTTTGACTTCTTCTTTGCCAATTTGAATGCCTTTTATTTCTTTTTGTTGTCTGATTGCTGAGGCTAGGACTTCTAGTACTATAATGAACAAGGATGGTGAGAGTGGACATTTCCCTGACAATGGGAAAAATCTGTTTTCCCCCATTGAGAATAATATTCCCATTTGGCTTTTTGTTGATGACTTTTATGATATTGACATATTTTCCCCTCTATCCCTACATTTGGGAGAGTTTTAATCAAGAAAGAATGCTGTATTTTGTCAAATGATTTCTCTGCATCAAGAAGATCATATGGTTCTTGTCTTTTTTTTTATTAACATGTTCTATCAAAGTGATTGATCTGGGAATGTTGAAACATCCTTGTACCTCAGGAATAAATCCTATCTGGTCATGGTGAATAATCCTTTTAATGTACTGCTGTATCCTTGTGGCTAGAATCTTGGTGTGTATTTTGACATCCATGTTCATCAGAAATATTGGTCTGTAATTCTCCTTTTTCATGGGGTCTTTGACTGGTTTGGGGATCAAGGCAATATGGGTTTCATAGAACGAGTTTGTAAGTTTTCCTTCCATTTCAATTTTCTGAAAAAGTCTAAGAATTATAGGTATTATTTCTTCTATAAATGTTTGGTAGAATGCCTTTGAGAAATCTGCCCCTGGACTCTTGTGTTTTGGCATTTTTTTATTACTGCTTCAGTTCTCTTGCTGGTTATGGATCTGTTCAGATATTCTATTTCTTCTTGTTTTAGTTATTTTGTTCATACCTTTTCATGAATGCATCAATTTCTTCCAGACTGCCTAATTTGTTGGCATATAATTGCTCATAACAATTAAAATTGCTTATATTTATTTGGTGTAGGTCATGATCTATCCTCTTTCATTCATGATTTTATTCATTTGTGTCCTTTTTCTTTGCATAAGTCTAGCTGGTGGTTTATCAATCTCATTAATTCTTTCAACAAATCAAACTTTTGTTTTGATGATCAGTTCTATTGTTCTTCTGTTGTCTATTTCATTCATTTCTACTTTAATATTTATTATGTCTCTTCTTCTCCTTGGTTTAGGCTTTATTTTCTGTTATTTCTCCAGTTCCTTTAGATATAGGATAGTTTGTGTACTTTAATCTTTTCTAATTTGTTAAGAAATATTTGTATTGTTATATACTTCCATCTTAGTACTGTCTTTATTGTATCCAAGATGTTTTGGACAATTGTGTTTCATTTTTATTAGTTTCCATGAATTTTTCCAATTACTGTTTCATTTCCTGGTGGACCCATTCATTCTTGAGGCAAATGGTCTTTAACTTCCAAGTGTTTGCATTCCTTCCAATTTTCCTCTTGTGATTAATTTCTGGTTTCAAAGAACTGTGGGTTAAAAATATGCAGGGAATAATCCCAATGTTTTGATAAAAGTTGAGACCTTATTTGTGACCTCATACATGATCTATTCTGGAGAATGTTCATGTGCACTCCAGAAGAATGTGCATTCTGTCACTATAGAATGGAATGTTCTGTATATATCTGTGAAGTCCAGCTAGTCCAGTGTCCCATTCAAAGCCCTTATTTCTTTGTTGATCTTCTGTTTAGATGATCTGTCCATTGCTGTAAGTGGGGGTTGAATTCCTTACTATTGTTTTATTATTATCAGTATATTTTTTTAATTTAGTTATTAATTGTTTGATATATGGGTTGCTCCCAAATTAGGAGCGCAAATATTTATAGTTGTTAGATATTCTTGTTAGGTGGACCATTTAGGTATGATCTAGTGTCCCTCTATATCTCTTACCACAGGCTTTGGTTTAAAATCTAATTTGTCTGATATGAGAATGGCTACACCAGCTTTCTTTTGAGGTCCATTACCATGATAAATTGTTCTCCACTCCCTCACTTTCAGTCTGGACAGTATGAATATTCTGGAGGTGACTTTAGGTCTAAAATGAGTCACTTGTACTTAGGATATGGATGGGTCTTATTTTTTTTTATCTAATATGATACCCTGATTCTTGATTGGAGCAGTTAGCCCATTACATTCATATTGAAAGATATGAAGTTAGTGCTGTTTTATTACTTGTAAATCCCTGTTTCTGTAGATTGTTTCACTTTCCTTCTGGTATATGTTAATCTTGGACTTTCCCTTCATTTATAGTACCCCTCTTAATATTTCCTGCAGTGCTGGGTTGATAGTCACATAATTCTTTCAGTCTATGACAGTCCTGGAAACTCTTTATCTCTCCTTCCATTCTGAATGACAGCCTTGCTGCAAAAAGTATTCTTGGCTGCATTAATATCTCATTTAGTACCCTGAATATGTCATTCCAGCCCTTTTTGGTCAGCTAGGTCTCTGTAGATAAGTCTAATATCAGTCTAATATTCTTCCATATGTAGATTAGGAATCTCTTATCTTTAGCTGCTTTAAAGAGTTTCTCTTTATCTCTGAGATTTGGAAGCTTCAATATTACATGTTGCATTGATTTTGGGAGTGGTCCTCTCTACCTCTTGGAATTGAATTTCTGTTTCCTTCCCTATATTAGGAAGTTCTAAGCTATGAGTTTCTTAAAAGTACCTTCTGTCCCTCTCTTTTGCTTCACTTTCAGGCACTCCAATAATTCTGATGTTGGTTTGTTTCATGGCATCATTGATTTCTCAAGAACTTTTCTTATGGTTATTAATTATTCTTCTCTCTTTCTCTCAGCTTCCTTCCTTCCTTTACATCAACTTGTGTTCTATGACACTTACTTTCTCTTCTACCTTATTTACCCTAGCTGTTAGAGCATCCAATTTAGACTGCATCTTAGTTAGAGCATTGTTAATTTCAGGCGGATTAGATCTCATTTCGGCATGAAAAGATTTTCTAGTGTCTTTTACGTTTTGTTTCAAGCCCAGCTAGTAACTTTATAAATGTCATCCTAATTTCATCCTGGCATTTTACTTATATTCATATTGATTAGATCTGTGGAAGAGAGTATTACTTCTGGTTCTTCCTTTTGCTGTGAATTCCTCCTCCTAGTCTTTTTTGCCTAGGAAGAGCTTATGAACAAGGAACAGAATAAAAAATATTGACAATGACCCAAGCCAAATACACACTAGAGAAATCTGAAAACTCAGAAATCAAAAAAGAAGGAAAAAGAAAAATCAAAGGAAAAAAGGGGGGGTTGAGAGGGAATATAATGTCACAGGGTAGAAAAAAAGGGTGATTCACTGTTTCCTGAGTGTATTTTGGTCTGTGTGTTATAAGACACTAAATCGCAAAGCTGTAAAGAAAGCAAAACTATATAGTTTTGTATATATGTACATACAAAAATAGAATAGAGTGAAAAGAGACAAAAAATGAAGAATATATCAATAAAATATAAACATAAAAATAAAAGTTAAAAAATACTTTAAAAAAGAGTTAATAAAGAAAAGAGAATAGGAAAAAAGGAAAAAATGGAAAATTGAAAATTGAAAAATAAATCATGAGGATAAAACTTCAAATAGTTTTCCCCTAGCACTGGAGTTTTACAGTTTTGTAGAGTCTCGTAGAGTCCGTAAACTTGATGTGTACTTGTTCTTCCAGTTGGTCTTCTGGGGGAAGAGCTTGCAAGGCTGCTTCTCAGGTGTCTTTGCTTGA
The DNA here is from genome assembly GCA_004023965.1 of Spilogale gracilis. Classification (NCBI taxonomy): domain Eukaryota; kingdom Metazoa; phylum Chordata; class Mammalia; order Carnivora; family Mephitidae; genus Spilogale; species Spilogale gracilis. The sequence goes on along the minus strand of PITA01018795.1, from coordinate 29,839 downwards.
GTTAATTATATTGCCCCTTGCCAGGGCACTGGGTTTACTGTAAATTGGTTCTCTGTTTGGGTTTTGTTCCCTGAAGGTTTTCCATATCTCTTTAGAGGATCAAAATATAAATGACTATGTCCCATTCTCCAGCCCTAGGACTTAAAGATTATAGTTCCCTCTCTTCAGTAAACCTTCAAGGGTAAGCAGTTTTTACTGTTTGTGTACCAAACTCTGCAGACTCCTTCTGTGCCTGCCCACCTGGATTCCCCTGGGGGAAGGCTGAGGGCCCTGTATTATTGCATTTTATAGAGCCCTCGCATGGAAAGTTGTCACTGGATTATTTATGCATCCACTCCATCCCTCCCAGTAGAAGGTGGATGGTCACCTGGACTCTCCTTCACCCTGAGAACTGTTGCCTGATGGTGTGGAGACCTGTTCTTCCCCTCACGAGGGATGGCAGAGGATCCTTGGATTCCAGTCCTCTGCAAGGTCCTCATGCAAGAGAGCAGTCATCTGATACAGCCTGCATTCTCAGTTTATGGTGAACTGAGCTGAGAACCCCTCTTGAGCTTATTAAATATAACCAGTTTCCCTGCTTCAATGCTTGGGAACTCTACCAGTTTGAGCACTCTAATTATTTCTGTGAGTCTGGGTATCCTTAAGTCATGTCTTATCTAAAATGCTTTCCATTTCACCACCTAAGCATCTTTCGGCAGGGAAATCTCTGTTGAAGTAGATTTCTAAGGTTCCTTCTGATTTTTCCTTTTGGGGCCATATCATTTTCTGGTAACAGGCTTAAGGAGGTCCCTCCACCCACAATATATTTTCTAATATCTCCCCTCAGATTAACTTCTCCACACCTCTTTCTTTGCAAAAAGTGGTTGCTTTTCTACTTGTTAAATCCCAAATATTTTTTCTTACATCTCAGGTTGAATTTATTTGTTTTCAAAATGATTTAATAGTTATCTAGCTAAATCAAGATACCAGATGAAGTGAGGTATGCTACTCTTCTGCCATCTTGCCTCCTTCAACTGGCTGATTTTCAATTAAGATTAATAGTAATGGGAGGGGGGAGCAAGATGGTGAAGTTGGGGACCCTATTTCATCCATCCTCTAAATTGAACTGGCTATCTACTAGACCACTCTGAACACCCAAGAAATCAGCCTGAGATGTAAGGAGATATATCCAGATATATAGAAACAGAATATCCCTGGCTATTGATTTTGAAGTATGAAGTGAGAGCCATGATTCTGCAGACAGATATTGGAAGATAAGCGAAATGGGGAGGGAGCCTCTGGAATCCTGAATTATTGGAGTGCAAAAGCCTCCCATTCTGGGAAGGTGGCACAGACTCACAGACCATTAGCAGCTGGGAAAGGACTTTAGGGAAGTCCCTCAGACTGAAACCTGGACTTGCAAATGTGTTCATTTGAACTGGGGGCAGCTGGTGGTTTTAGGAACACAAAAGGCAGAGATGTGTCTGGACCATGAAGTGAGGGCTTGGGTGCTGCTGTGGGTGCACAACAAAAGACACTGAAGTTTTTAGAAGCACAAATGAATATGGAGAGTGTGTTATGGAGTGCTAATGGAAGAACAGGCTGCAATCTTTCTGTTCTGAGATAGAGATTTGGAAATAATCACTTCTGCTCTGACTCTCAGAAGAGATGCAGAAAGCTTCCAGGGAAAACCATCAGATAACAAAGTGCCCAAAACCGGTTTTACTGAGCTCATGCTCCCCCCCCCCCCAAAGGGATCTGGGTAACTCTGCCCAAACAGAGTTGCCTGAGTAACAGTGTGGCAGACCCCTCCCCCAGAAAACAGACCGAAAGAACAAGAAGTCAATAACGTTAAAGTCCCCACGAAACAGGTGCATCTTGCTTGGCTTGGAATCAACAATTTGGACTCTGTACAATCCCTCAACCACCCCTGAACAGAATGTTTAAGAGGAAGATCCTCCAACACAGGAAAAATTCAGAGACTGTAACCTCTGCAAGAGAACTAATGGATATGGATATAGCAAGATATTGAAAATAGACTTCAAGGTAACAGTTATGCAGACATTAATGGCAACATACATTCTCTAAGGGCAGTAGTGAAAGCTGATCTGGAAGAACTCAAACAACCTTTCAATGAGATCTAATCTAATCTGGATACTCTAACAGCCAGGGTAAACAATGCAGAAGAATGAATTAGTGTTCTAGAAGACAAACTGATAAAAAAAAAAAAGAAAGAAGGATCAGGGGCCTGGAACAAATAGCTTAGAAACCATGAAGACAGAATTAGAGAAATAAATGACACCATGAAACTTTTCAATGTCAGAATTATTGGGATCCATAAGGGGGTGAAAAAAGATAGAGAGGACTAGAAGATATATTTGAGCAAGTCCTAGCTGAGAACTTCCCTAATAAGGGGAATGAAACAAACATTCTTGTCCTAGAGGCAGAGGGAACACCTTCCTAGACCAAGAAGACTAAATCATGGCATGTAATAGTAAAACTTGCAGATCTTAGAATCAAGGATGGTATCCCAAGACTAGCTAGAGGGAAGGGATTTCTCATATGGAAGGAAGAACATCAGAATAATGTCAGAAATTTCCACAGAGATCTAGAAAGCCAGAAAGGGCTGGAAAGACATATACATGATACTAAATAAGAAGAACATACAGCCAAGAATACTTTATATGGCAAGGATATCATTTAGAATGGATGTAGAGATAAAGAGCTTCCAAGACTGTCAAAAACTGAAAGAACATGTGACCACTAAGCCAGCCCTGTTAGAAATATTAAGAGGCATTCTAAAAAGGAGAAAGACCCCAAGAGTGAAATAACAGAAATTAGGATAGATAGATAATATGTAGAAACAAAGACCTCACAGGCAACATGGTGACAATAAAGTCATATCTTTCAATAATCACTCTCAACCCGAATGGCCTAAATGCTCCCATAAAATGGCACAAAGTTGGAGATTGGATAAAAAGAACCCATCCATATGCTGTCTATAAGAGACTAATTTTGAACCTAATGATACATCCAGACTGAAAGTAAAGAGGGATGGAGAACTATCTTTTATGCTAATGGATCACAAAAGAAAGTTGGGGTAGTAATTCTCATATCAGACAAATTATATTTTAAGCTAAGGACTATACCCAGAGATACAGAAGAACACTACATTCTTACAAGGTCTATCCTCCAAGAAGATCTAACAATTGTAAATGGAGCAGTCAACTACATAAGTCAATTGTTAAGCAATATAGTCATATTGATAAGAATATGTTAATGTAGGGGATCTTAACACTCCACTCTCAGCAATAGACAGATCATCTAAGCAAAATCAACAAAGAAACAAGAGCTATGAATGATACACTGGACCCAATGGACTTCATAAACTCATACTGTACATTCCACCCTAAAACAAAAAACTATTCATTATTCTTGAGCACACATAGTACTTTCTCCAGAATAAAAAACATACTAGGTCACAAATCAGGTCTCAACTCATACCAGAATACTGAGATTATTCTCTGCATATTCTCAGACCACAATGCTGTGCAACTGGAACTCAATCACAAGAAAAAGCTTGGAAGAAATTCAAACACTTGAAACCTAAAGACCATCCTGCTCAAAGATGTTTGGGTCAACCTGGAAATGTAAGAAGAATTTAAACAAGTCATGGAAACTAATGAGAATGAAGACACATCAGTCTAAACCCTATGGGATATGGCAAAGTGGTATAAAGGGGGAAATATATAGTCATCCAAGCCTCACTCAAAAAATTGAAAAATTCCAAATACATAAACTCTCTTTACACCTTAAAGAACTGGAGAATCAACAATGAATTAAGAAGTCCCATGCATGAGAAGGGAAATAATAAAAATTAGAGAAGAGATCAATGAGTGAGAAACCATAGATACAGTAGAACACATCAATAAAACCAGAAACTGGTTCTTGGAAAGAATAAGATTGATAAATCACTGACCAGACCAATCCAAAAGAAAAAAAAAGACCCAAATTAATAAAATTATTAATGAAAGGGGAGAGATCATAACTAACACCAAGGAAATAGAATCAATAATCAGAAATTATTGTCAACAGCTCTATGCCAATAAGTTGATGATCAGTCACTTCTGTAAAGAAGACATACAAATGGTTAACAGACTCATGAAAAAGTGTTAATCATAATTAGCCATCAGGGAAATTCAAGTCAAAACCACATTGAGACATCACTTTACACCAGTTATAATGGCAAAATTTGACAAGGCAAGAAACAACAAATGTTAGAGAGGCTGTGTAGAAAGGGGAACCCTCTTACAGTGTTGGTGGGGATACAAGGTGGTACAGACACTTTGGAAAATGGTGTGGATTTTCCCCAAAAATTAAAAATAGAGCTACCCTATAACTATATATAGTACAATTGCACTACTTATATTTACCACAGAGATACAGATTTAGTGAAAAGAAGGGCCAGATGTACTTCCACTGTTCATAGCAGCAATGTCCACAATAACCCAACTGTAGATAGAGCAGAGATCCCATTCAACAGATGAGTGGATAAAGATGTGGTCCATATATAGCATGGAATATTACTCAGCCATCTGAAAAGATGAATATCCATCTTTTGCATGAACATGGATGGGACTGGAGGAGATTATGCTAAGTGAAAGAAGTCAAGCAGAGAATGTCAGTTATCATATGGTTTCACTTATTTGTGAACATAACAAATAGCATGGAGGACATTAGGAGAAGGAAGGAAAAAGTGAACGGGAGGAAATAAGAGTGTGAGATGAACCTTGAGACCCTATGGACTCAGAGAAACAAGCTAAGGGTTTTAGAGGGGAGGGAGTTGGGGGATGTATGAGCCTAGTGATGGGTATTAAGGAGGGCATGTACCAGATGGAGCATTGGGTTTTGTTTGCAAACAATGAATCTTGGGACACTACATCAAAAATTAATGATATACTGTATGGTGACTAATATAATAAAAAATAGGTGTATGAAAAAATAAAAACTAGCTGCTTCCACACTTGTAAGAAATTTTCAAATGGAAAAAATAGACCATTAGTAATGATTTTGTGAGTTCATCATCATTTTGAATCCCTTCCTTTTCTATTAATTATTCATTAATTCAGTGAATTTCTATTGAATTCATTCTATATGATAAACAATGTGCTCTTACAGTAGAGCTAGAATATTGACACCATATTATTTCTGACTTTAGGAAGTTTGTTTTTAAGGAAGTGAATAAACAAAGATGCAGATAAATTTTTAAATGTTGTTTTCATCATAAACTTATGAAGAACAACCAAGATTTCTTATCCAAATTTCAAGGGTATTATGGATGTTAGTAAATGTAGTTGAGGTTAAAGTTGATGAACCTTAATATTAGAGTATTACATATTTGTGCCTAACCTAATCACACAAGTCCTGGGTGATATGGAGTTCTCTTGGAAGTAATAAAAGGGGAAAAAAGACAGATTTAATCTTGAGAAGAATTTTGTATGCCATTGATGATATCAAAGATGGAGGGGGCCATGTGTAAGGACCAGGTTTTGGGAATGGAGATCAACTTCTGGCTGACAGTGAAAAAAGTAGTGACCTCAGTTTTATAGACACGAGGAACAAACTGCTACAAACAATCTAAGTTAACTTAGGCACAGATTCCTCCTTTTCATCTACCAGATAAGAACCAGTCCAGCTTATTCCTTGCCCTTGGCCTATAAGAACACAATGACAGAACACAACTAGGCTCTACCTGGACTTATGAATTACACAACTGTGAAATTAAAAGTGTATGTTGATTCAAGTTACCAAGTCTGTGGTAAGCTGTCACAAAGGAATGGAAATAGATGTAGGTCATCAGAGTAGTTAACTTGAAAATATTATAGCAGGTAGTTATTAGTGCAATTAAGAACACTTTAAGTTCTTGTGATGGCTTCCTTACAGATTTAACAATTGTGATACTCCATTTTTATAAATAATATTCCTATAAAGAATGGTTGTAAAAAAATTCTGTAAGAATGAAATGTATTCACAAAGATACACATCTTTGTTATAGTGGATATAGACTCACTTAAGAGTATATATGATTATTTTTTGAAGGCATGATGGACTCTCATAGAAATAGAAATAAGTATCAGTAGACAGTTAATTGTAAGGATCTCATTTCCAAATGAGAATTCTAAATTATATCCTTCAGGTAAAAATAAAAATGTATCATTAAATATGCATTGATATAATCTATTTTAATAAAATATTAATTATAACCAAACCTATTATAGATTTTTCTATAATACTAAAAAGATATTGAAACTAGCTATGGTTACCCCCACTACTGCTTCTGGAATTATTTGATGAAAGCATTCTAAAAATAAGTACAAGACATTGTTTTTATTAATGCAAACATTTATCTCTTATTTTAAATTGGTAAATTAATATGGGCAATGAAAACATTTTACAGCTTGTTTTCTTTGCTGACTCAGATACTGAGTCCACTAAATCTATTTGTTCCATGCTTTTTCATTTGACCTAAATCTAAGACCCCTTGGCTTGTTCTAAGAAATGGCCAATGAACTGAAGCTTGATAGTCATTCAATCTTCTTCCCCCAACTTAAGCATATGTGAAAGAAAAGAAATCCTCAGGAAAAAAAAGATACTCATAAATGACAACTTAAACATTCATTCACCAAACATCCTTATGTTATACTTTTATTTGATCTCATAAGGACTTCTCATTCTATATCTACCCTCATCAACCCTTTCTGACTTAGCTCCATTGTTTTATACCTGCTGAGGAATGAACTAAGCAAATTCAAACCATTTCTGTATTATGAGGGCTGATGGAACAAAATTCCACAACTTTTTTCTTTGTGGAATTACTATCAATAATTCTTGTTTTGTGTGTCCTTGAAACCATCTTTCCTTTGGTTTCCTTGAAACCAAACTTTCAGTGATTCTCAATAATGACTCACAGGCTGTTGACTCTGAGAAACAGACTGAGGGTTTTGGAAGGGAGGTTTTTGGGGGGGATGGGTGAGAGTAGTGGGTATTAAGGAGGGCATGTATTGAATGGAACACTGGGTGTGGTGCTCCATTCATCCAACATCCATCCAACATTCATCCCAACAATGAATCTTGAAACACTGAAAAAATAAAATAAAATAATTTAAAAATATTTTTAAAATGACTCACAGGGCTCCATTATATAACTATACTTGCAGGTAGGATTCATTATAGTATAAAATATACCCAGTAGAATAATGAGGGGAAAGACAGAGTCTAGATGAATCCATATGCAGTTTTCCTCATGTGTCCTCTATCCATGAGGTGTGACATGGAATGTACTTTTCTCCCAGTCATGAAATGGAACACCATGTGTGCTATGTTTTTGCCCAAAGATTCCAATTATAGGCTCAATGTCTAAGTTTTTTGTTGAGCTTGTTCATTTAGGTATCCTCTATCAAGTACATCCCAGAATTTCAGATTTCCAGAAGAAGAGAATGTGTTCAGTATAATCTATAATGATTGCACAAATGCCATGATTAGTTAACTGTTCATAGGGAAACAAAGAACCAAGTTCATAGATGCCAGCCTGGGTTTAGCAAGGTATGCAAGCCTTTCTACAGAGAGCTATCTCAGATCTGTTCTGTTAGATCATCCCTACGTTTTCAAACTCAGCTTTATGCTATTTAAAACTCCAGAAAATGGTTGCTAAAAATCATAATTATCCTCAGGACACTGACCAGATGAATCCGCCAGACTTCCTATTTTCTGAATGCTGTTTCCCAGCTGTTATGAGTGCTGCTAGTAGGCAGGTTTCTCATCTGTCCTCCCTTTCAGGGATTTCTTCACCTGAAGAAAGTTTATTTGCCCAAAGAAGCCCAATAATCATGATCAATGTGGGAATGCAAAAATCCATCCACGTCTACCAACTCAGGACAACCCAGGCTATTCTAACTCGAGACTTCCTTCCTGGGTGAGCCAGAGCCATTTTGGGGAATTTGTAGTTGGGTCACTTGCCACTCAGTAGTCAATGTGTCCTGAATGTAGGTAGAACAGAGTACTTGATAGAAGGTTGAAGTTGAACTTTTAAAAATGTAAACAATGGATAATTGAGATAATACATAGAAGGGAATACATTAACTAGGGAAATGCATCAGGCTTTTGATAAATATTGGGAAAATAGTACTGCAACTGAATAGAATGTCTATCATGAAGTCAATGGATGCTCTGAAGAACAACCAAAAGATGGAATTGATTAATTATTATTTGAAAGCTAAATGTGAAAGTCAGAGGGGCTCCCTGGGAAGGACTCATATTTGGTAATGTGTGGCCAGAGAAAACTGAGGACAAGTCTAAGTACCTAATAGAGTTAAGTAGTAAAGCTCCAAAGAAATTATGCTGCCAGTAAAGTAAAGTCGGCTATGTCAAGGTCATGGCTGGGAAAAAAGTGGGACCTGGAAACCTGGGATAGGGACAGCTGGATGTATGCTCCTGAATATATTATATTCCTCTATTTATTTAAACTCTTTTAAAGGTACTGAAGTGGTCCCACCCTCTTCAATACATATCAAACTCCCCTTAATCAGAGGCCTTGCACAGGCTTCTACTGTACAAAATGACATGTGCTTTTTCATGATATTCCTCAATTTCCTCTCTTGGAAATTAGGTCAGTCAATGGGCTTAAGTTAAAAACTAACCTGAGTTGTGGGGTGGTGAGTTTGATAAAAAAAAAAAGGAAATATGCCACATCAAGATGCAGTATGATCTGTGTTTATCAGCAGAAGCTGGTAGAAAACAAGTGGAATTGGATTCTCAGAGTGCTTGATCAAGTAAGACAAAAAATAGGTCAACAAGAGGGTTTAACAACTTGGAACATTCTCCTGGGACACAGAATTTAACACTGTAGCAATCACCCAAGAAGTGGCCCAAATATGCTCCTTGGATGCCTCCTAGAAGCATGGGAATTTAAGTCCATATTAAAAAAAAAAATCTCAGGGTGCCTGGGTGACTCAGTCATTAAGCATCTGCCTTTGATCCTGGAGTCCCAGGATGGAGCCCTGCATTGGGCTCCCTGCTTGGTGGGGAGCCTGGTTCTCCCTCTCTTACTCCCCTTGCTTGTGTTTCCTCTCTAGCTGTGTTTCTGTCTGTCAAATAAATAAATAAAATCTTTTTTTTTTTAAAGGGCGCCTGGGTGGCTCAGTGGGTTAAAGCCTCTGCCTTCAGATCAGGTCATGATCTTGGGGTCCTTGGATCGAACCCCACACTGGGCTCTCTGCTCAGCATGGAGAATGCTTCCTCATTTCTCTCTGCCTCCCTCTCTGCCTACTTGGGATCTCTCTCTCTGACAAATAAATAAAATAAATTCTTTTAAAAAAAGAATTAAAAATAAATAAAAAAACTAAAGTCTCCTAAAATGTACAAAAATACATATATGTATATTATGACAAGGTTTTCTGATTCTTAATCATTCCAATATATATTTGATTCCCTAGAGCAGAAATAACAATGCATTACAAAGTTTATAATGTAAATCAGGATTCTGCAGAAAAACAGATGCAATAAAAATAGATATAGATATATATTAAATATGTAAATAAATGATATAAATATATAAAAATAAGTTTATTATGTGTGACTGTGTCATGTGATTATGGTAGTACCAGCATCTGCTCTCTGCAAGCTGGAGGCCTAGAAAAGTAAGTGCTGTTCAAACAAGACTTGAGAGTGAGGGGAGACAATGGTGGTAATCTCTTATGGAAAAACCCATAAAGACACTCTGAAAAATGTTTTAACAGCTCATCTCTAGCTCCATCAAGTTTACACATAAAATTTACAATCACAGTTAATAAAAGTAACTGCATAAACTAATGATATTGATATAAAGTTATTAAACAACATGCAAAGTTATACATTAGTCAAAGTGATAAATTGAATATTATATAACATATGTTCTATGCCAATGACAAAAAATAGAAAAAGACAACTGATTAACTTGGGCACCTGAGTGGCCCAGTCAATTAAGTGTGTGTCTTTGGCTCAGGTGATGATCTTGGGGTCCTGGGATTAAACATTGCATCAGTGTTTCTGCTCATTAGGGAGTCTTTCTCCCTCTCCCTCTCCTTCTATTCTCTCTCCTTCTATTCTATCTCTTCATTTATCACCCTCTCATAAATAAATAATAAATAAATAAATAGATAAATAAACAAATAAATAAACAAATAAATCAATCTAAAAGAAGAAAAGGTGCTGCATGTCTTACAAAGATGATGCATTGCTCACCATTGGATATTGGGAGATACAAATTAATGTCACAGATGGCTATTAAGGTAAGTTGCTCCACATTTTAGTCATTAGGGAAATGGAAATTAAACTCCAAATAAGATAGCACCAGTTATTCTCCAGAACTGATAAAAATTAGAAAAAAGACTGAGAACACTGAGTGAAATATATTTGGCAGCATTTATTGAATTTGAACACAATAAACTTTTGATTCCATATGTGCACCAAGAGCATAAACACGAATGTGACAGCTCCATTTCTAACAGTCTCCGATGGGAATGAACCAAAATATATATTAGTAATCAAATGTATAGACTTATGTTACCATCACTAAAATCCAACTAATAAACATATTCAATGTATATATACAAACTTACTAGATTTTATACATTAATCACATACAGTTTACTATACGTTTGTATATTTGCTATGCCTGCGTGTGCCTGAAAAATAACTAAATATATATGTATACTAAATTGAAGTATGTTTGAACAATGGACACTTACCAGTTTTGATCCACAATATTGCATACCAAGTACATGAAACTAAGAGAGCTTGAAGTCATCCGAATTGAAGTGTACTATAAGTGTAAAATTAACAGTATGTTTTAAATTTCATATGTAAAAATAACAAGAAATATTTCAGTATTTTTATAGTGATGACATTGAAATGTTTTAGATATAAGGATATAAAATATATTCTTAAAATTTGTTTTGTGGAGAGGCTGTGGAAAAAGGGGAACCCTCTTACACTGTTGGTGGGAATGCAAGTTGGTGCAGCCACTTTGAAAAACAGTGTGGAGATTCCTTAACAAAATTAATTTTATTTTGTACTACTGGGTATTTACCCCCAAAGATACTAATTTAGTGAAAAGAAGGGTCATATGTACCCCAATGTTTATTGCAGCAATGGCCACAATCACCAAACTGTGGAAAGAGTCAAGGTGCCCTTCAACAGATGAATGGATAAAGAAGATATGATACATATATACAATGGAATATTATTCCTCCATCAGAAAGGATGAATACCCAACTTTTGTGGCAACATGGACTGGATTGGAGGAGATTATGCTGAGTGAAATGATCCATGCAGAGAAAGTCAAGTGTCATATGGTTTCACTTATTTGTAAAGCATGAAAGGTAATATGGAGGACAATAAGAGAGGGAAAGGAAATGGGAAGTGGGATAAATCAGGGAGGGAGATGAAATATAAGAGACTTTGGACTCAGAAACAAACTGAAGGACTTGGAAGGAAGAGGGTAGGAGAGTGGGTCAGCCTCGTGGGTATTGAGGGCACCTGTTACATTGGAGCACTCAGTGTGGGGCATAAAGAATTGATCTTGGAACACTGAAAAAATAAAATAAAGTATTGAAATGCAAAAAAGTTTTTCTTTTTACTTATTTAATATGTTTAAAATTATGTGTGCTAACACAGGAGAAGATGGGTAGGATCTATTGGATCCTATTAGCTAGGACATTGTTGAGAATCTTGGCATCTAAATTCATCAGGGATATTGGTCTGAAGTTCTCCATTTTGGTGGGGTCTTTGCCTGGTTTGGGGACTAAAGTAATTCTTGTTTCATAGAAAGAGTCTGAAAGTTTTCCTACTCTTTCTATTTTTTTAAATAACATTAGGAGAATAGGTATTATTTTATCAAAATAAAAGGCTTCTGTACAGCATAGGAAACAGTCAACAAAACAAAGAGGAAACCCACCAAATGAGAGAAGATATTCGCAAATGACACTCCAGACAAAGGGCTGATATCCAAGATCTATAAAGAATTCCTTAAACTCAACACCCAAAAAAAGATGATCACATCAAAAAATGGTTAGAAGACATCAACACACACTTCTGCATAGAAGACATAAAAATGGCTAACAGACAAATGAAAAAAAAAATGTTTGTCATCATTAGCCATCAGGAGAATTCAAATCAAAACCACACTGAGATATCACCTTATACCAGTCAGAATGGCCAAAATGAACAGGACAGGAAACAAGTGTTGGAGAGGCTGTGGAGAAAGGGAAACTCTCTTACACTTCTGGTAGGAATGCAAGTTGGTGCATCTGCTTTGGAAAACAGTGTGGAGATTCCTTCAAAATTTAAAATAGAGCTATCATATGACCCTGAATTGCACTACTGGATATTGACCACAGAGATACGGATGTAGTAAAAATAAGGACCTAATGTATCCCAATGTTCATAGCAGCAATAGCCACAATCACCAAACTGTGGAGAGAGCCATGGTGCCCTTCATCAGACAAATGGATAAAGATGTGGTCCATATATTCAATGGAATATTCCACCTCCATCAGAAAGGAGAATATTCATCAGAAAGGATGAATATCCAACTTCTGTAACACCATGGATGAAATTGGAGGAAATTATGCTGAGTGAAATAAGCCAACTAGAGAAGGTGAAGTATCACATGGTTTCACCTACTTGTGGAACATAATGAATGGCATGGAGGAAATTAAAAAAAGATGGAAAAAATGAAGAGGGATAAAATGGAGGGGGAAACGAACCATGAAAGATTATGGACTCTGAGAAACAAACTGAGGGTTTTAGAGGGGAGAGGTTGGAAGGACAGGGATAAATAAACTAAATAAAATATATTAATAATAAAATATTTTAAAGTAAAAATAAATAAATAAAACAAATAAATATTTTTAAATATTAAAAAATGTTTTTATTTTATTATTTATGTATTTATTATTTATGTATTTATTTGAAAGAGGAAGAGAGAGATAGCCTGTATGAGAGGTAGAGATCACAGCAGAAGAGAAGAGTAGAGGGAGAAGCAGACTCACTGGTAGGCAGGGAGTCCAATGTTGGACTCAATCCCAGGACCCTGGGATCATAACCTGAGCTAAGAAAAGACAATTAATTGATTGAGCAACCCTTTTTAATTTTTTTTTAAATTAAAGTGTTGATTTTTATTCCTGTGGCTAAAAACATTTTATGTCACTTATTATTTCATTGTTTGTTGTTATTCTTTTAAAAGTTTTGTAAAGGATGATTTTACTTAATTTCCCATATTTATTTTAGTTTTAGTTAATTATTCCCTCAAAGTTGCTGTGGTTTATGTTGCAATTGCAGTATATATGGGTTCATGATATCTTCTAGATGCATATTATTAATCTTTAAGTAATTAAGATTATATTAATATTTCATTATTAAAGAAATTGTTTTATTTCTCTTTATATTCTCTTTATATAAGCCTTTTATATTATATTCAAATAATTCTGTGCCATTACATAAAATATTTAAATCTTTAACCAACCTGGAGTTCATTTTGTATAAGCAATTAAATAAAAATAAAAATTTATTTTTCTCCTTAGAGGATTGTGGATTTTTGTTTTGCATTTATAGCTCTGATCCATTTTGTGCTATTTTCTCTTTTTTTAAAGGTTTTTTTTTTAATTCTTTATTTATTTATTTGACATAGAGAGAGATCACAAGTAGGCAGAGAGGCAGGCAGAGAGAGGAGGAAGCAGGCTCCCTGCTGCACAGAGAGCCCTGTGCAGGCCTTGGTCCCAGGACCCTGAGATCATGACCTGAGCTGAAGGCAGAGGCTTTAACCCACTGAGCCACCCAGGCTCCCTTTGTGGTATTTTTTTTGTGAAGAACATTGGTCTCTATATAGATACATTTTTCATCATGTGAATGTTCATTTTTTGCATACCTGTTATAAAGATTATATTTGTTTCATTATTTTGTTTTTTTCCCTTTGCTAAAATTCAGATGCTTATATTTGCGTGGGTCAATTTCTGGACTACTATGCACCATTGATCGACCTGTCTATTTTGCCAATACAACACTGTCTCAATTAATTTCATTTATAGTACATCTTGATGTTAGTTAATGTCAGTATTCCAACTTTCTTTTCCTCATTCATCACTTTTGGATTTTCCAGGTTTTTTTGCCTTCCATATAAACTTTAGTAAACAATCATTAATATACACAAAATAATTCCAGGGATTTTGAATCAAACTTCATTGAATCTGCTTAACTTGGAAAACAAACAAGAACTAGAACCTTGATAATTTTAAATCTTCCTATCCACAAACATGGGTTATCTCTCCATTTTTTCTTTTTTCTTTTTTAGGTTTCTTTTCCTTTTCTAACTTTTGTCAAAATTCTCTATTTTCTTCATAATAGCCTTTTATTAGATTAATGTCTAAATATTTTATTTTCAGTTGTGCTAATGCAAATAGTAATGTATTTTTAATTTTAAATTACAATTGTTCAATGATAGTATATAAGAAAACAATGAATTTTTGTATATTAATTTTCAGACTTTGTTATAATCTCTTATTAGTTCCAGGAGATTTTATATTTTTGTTGATTCTTTGCTACTTGCTACAGACATATTGTCCTCATTAACAGATGCTGTTTTATTTTATTTTTCCTAATCTTTATTCTTTTCATTTCACTTTCTTATCAATGTTGAGTGAGAATAGAAAGATGTGACTTCTTTGATCCTGATCTTAATGGAAATGATACTAATTTTTCACTCATAACTATGATGTTAGTTTTAGGTGTTTGAAGATGTTTTTTATCAAGTTGGGGGAATTCTCCTGTATTCCCATTTAAGCTGAGAGTTTTTAACATGTAAAATCAGGTGCTTGATTTTACAAAAAAAGTCTGCATATATTTATATGATCTTGTTATTGTTCTTTAGTTTGTAGATGTGATGAATTGCATTAATTTATTTTTGAATATTGAGCAAGACATATAAGGCTACAATAGATCAGGATGTATAATTAAGTTTATACATTGTTGAATTGCATTTAGCAGTATTTTTTTGAGAAAAATATTCGTGAAAGGTATTGGTCTATTGCTTCCTTTCCTTGAGATGTTTTGTTTGGTTTTAGTATTAGAGAATATGACTTATAAAGTATTCCCTTTGCTTCTGTGGGCTGTAGATAACTGAAGAGAATTAACATAATTTCTTCCTTAATTGTTTAGTGGGATGTACCATTAAACCACTTCTAGACTTGTTGATTTCTACTTTGGAAACTTATGAATTATTGATTCAATTTCTTTAATATGTATAGACCAATTCATATTGTCTATTCTTGTGTGAGTTCTGGCACAATATGTTTTTAAAGTAATGTGTTCATTGCATGTAAGTAATCAATTTTTTATAATACAATTGTTAATAGTATTCTCATATTATCCTTTCTAAAATTTGTATTAAATCTCTAGTAATGTTTCTTCTTCCACTCTTGATATTAATAATTTGGGTTTTCACATTTTTTTTCTTAGCCTTACTAGAAGCTTCTTGATTTTACTGATTTTTTAAATGATAAATTCTTGCTTTGGTTGATTTTCTTCATTGATGCTATGAACATTGGAGTATATACGGCCCTTCTTTTCACTACATCTGTATCTTTGGGCTAAATAACCATAGTGCAAGTGCAGGGTCATAGGGTAGCTCTATTTTTAATTTTTCAAAGAATATCCACACTGTTTTCCAAAGTGGCTGCACCAGCTTGCATTCCCACCAACAGTAAAAGAGGTTCCCCTTTCTCCACAGGTTCTCCAAGACCTGTTGTTTTCTGTCCTGTTCATTTTGGCCATTCTGACTGCTGTAAGGTGGTATCTCAGTGTGGTTTGATTTGAATTTCACTGATGGCTAATGATGGCAAACATTTTTTCATGTGTCTGTTTGCCATTTGTATGTCTTCTATGGAAAGTGTCTGTTCATATCTTCTGTCCATTTTTTTTATTCTTTTTTATTATTATTCTTACTAAAATTTTTTTTTCCAGTGTTCCAAGATTCATTCCCCATTCCCCACACCCAGTGCTCCACGCTTTAGGTGTCCCCAGTACCCACCACCAGGCTCTCCCATCCTTCCACCCCCCTCCCTCCAAGCCCCTCAGTTTGTTTCTGTGTCCAAAGTCTTTGTTGTTTCGTTTCCCTCCCTAATTACCCTAGTTCCCATTTACTTTCCTTCTCCCACTGTCCTCCAGGTTACCCCTCATGCACCGCAAGTAAGTGAAACCATGCGATACTTGACTTTCTCTTCTTGGCTTATTTCACTCAACATAATCTCTTCCAGTCCAGTCCATGTTGCTACAAAAGTTGGATATTCATCCTTTCTGATGGAAGCACAGTACTCCATTGTATATATGTACCACATCTTCTTGATCCTTTCATCTCTTGATGGGCACCTTGGCTCTTTCCACAGTTTGGTGATTGTGGCCATTGCTGCGATGAACATTGGGGTACATATGGCCCTGCTTTTCACATCTGTATCTTTGGGGTAAATGCCAGTAGTGCAATTGCAGGGTCATAGGGTAGCTCTATTTTTAATTTTTTTAAGGAATCTCCACACTGTTTTCCAAAGCGGCTGCACCAGCTTGCATTCCCACCAACAGTGTAAGAGAGGTCCCCTTTCTCTGCAGCCTCTCCAACACTTGTTTTTTCCTGACTTGTTATTTTTGGCCATTCTGACTGGTGTAAGGGGGTATCTCAGTGTGGTTTTGATTTGAATTTCCCTGATAGCTAGTGACGCTGAACATTTGTTCATGTGTCTGTTAGCCCTTTGTATATCTTCTATGGAGAAGTGCCTCTTCATGTCTCTTGCCCATTTTTTTGATGTGTTCATCTTCTTTTTGGGTGTTGAGTTTGAGTAGTTCTTTATAGATCTTGGATACCAGCCTTTGTCTGTAGTGTCATTTGCAAATATCTTCTCCCATTCTGTGGGTTGCCTCTTTGTTTTGTTGACTGTTTCCTTTGCTGTACAGAAGCTTTTTATGTTGATGAAGTCCCAGAAGTTCATTTTCGCTTTTGTCTCCTTTGCCTTTAGAGACGTGTCTTGAAAGAAGTTGCTGTGGCCGATGTCAAAGAGGTTACTGCCTATGTTCTCTTCCAGGATTTTGATGGATTCCTGCCTCACGTTGAGGTCTTTCATCCATTTTGAGTTTGCCTTTGTGTGTGGTGTAAGAGAATGATCTAGTTTCATTCTTCTATATGTAGCTGTCCAATTTTCCCAGCACCATTTGTTGAAGAGACTGTCCTTTCTCCACTGGATATTTTTTCCTGCTTTGTCAAAGATGATTTGCCCATAGATTTGTGGGTCCATATGTGGGCTCTCCACTCTGTTCCTTCTGTCCATTTTTTAATTGGATAGAGAATCAAAACCGATTACTGACAGACACATATATTTTATTATTTAAGAAATGAATTGCACAGGTGAATATGAAATTGATGATAAACAAACACATAGCTGTGTTTTGTTGTTATAGTAGTTGTTGCTCCTTTTGTTTGTTTTTTTTCTGTTTCTTTTTTCCTTTTTTCTCTCTTCTTTCCTTTATTCTTTTTCCTTTTAAATATACATATATATTCACACAGTTGTAGAAATGTTGAACAAATACTGCAATAACTTCTACATACATACATATACATATATATGCAATATTACAAAGTGGAAAATAAGGCTTGGAGAAATTGATTATCTAAGATATATACATCTAATATATATATATATGTATATAAAAGTTTATACTTTTTCTCCTTTCCTTACTTGTATATCAATATTTGATGGCTAATTATTAAAGATAACATCTTAAATTATAAAAATTTGTTCAAAGCTACAGAAAATCATATATCTAGATAAATAAGACTAAATTATCTTCATGAAAGAATACAGCAACTCAAAGTACCCTCCTCATCTCAGATTTGGTGCACAGCCAATGCACTGCAGTTAGTGGGAGTTGCAATCAAGGACTCAGGACCCATTTACTAGTCATGCTACTATATATATATACACACACACACACTATTCTAGCTCTGGTGGTATTTTTAATTACTAATTTTATTTATCAGAGGTCCTCTTCATTGGCTCTTCAAAGAGCTCCTTACAGCAGGGAAAAGAGGGAACTTTAAGACACTTTTCCCGTGCTCGCTTTGGCAGCACATACACTAAAATTGGAACAATACGGAGAAGATTAGCATGGCCCCTGTGCAAGGATAACATGCAAATTTGTGAAACATTCCATATTTTAAAACCCCAACATCAAGGGAAAAGCAATATATTAAGCTCCTGCTACTACCCCAAAAGCTGTACACATTATAGATACAGCTTTTCACTTTATTTTCTTTTAATTTTTTTTTTCTATTTTTACTTTTAAAGTTTTCATTTTATTTTAAAATTCATTCTCATGGTTTTTGCTCTTTTATCTTTTAACCCATTTCTTATTACAACATGATACGTAATACAACACTCCATAATAACTTTTTACCTTGAACTTTTTTCAAACACATAGCTGTGTTTTGTTGTTATAGTTGTTGTTGCTCCTTTTGTTTGTTTTTTTTTCTGTTTATTTTTCCTTTTTTCTCTCTTCTTTCCTTTATTCTTTTTCCTTTTAAATATACATTTAGTTATAAGTTTCAAGGCAATTCCTCATTCCAATTCAGTACTATTCCTATATACAAACCAGTTTTAATCTCCCTATATCTTTAGATAGTAGACTCCACTAACAACAATAACAAGACACACACAGAAGGATCTGAAATACTTTCTTGCCCACAAGGAGGGTTTACACTCATCTTCCTTCCCTACTCTGTCAGTGTTTCTGTGTAATTGTTTTTGCCTTGTAATATATAAATACCGGTCTTGGCAGTCATTCAGGATGGGCTTAGCTTTTTGATCTCTTCAACTTTCCCTTACTCTTGATGGTCTTTTTCTTTACTCTGTTGTAGTTTTTGCACCATATAAATCCTACCTTTTGGGTCCAAACCAACCCATTTTTTCTTGCTTCTTTTCTCTTCTTCTCTTTTTTCTTTCTTCTCCATTTTCAGTGGTGACTTCTAATTGCTCTGATGCTCCAGCAAATAATTCATCTGGATAGTCGTTGATAATTTCAGCTATACATCCCCTCAATCACTCATCAAAGGAGGAACAATCAACAGAAGAAAAACCCAGAGATTGAAACCCCTGCCACAGAATTACTGGAAATGAACATAAGCAATAAGACAGAAATGGAATTCAGGGCAGCAATTGTCCAAGCAATGACTAAGTTGGAAAAGATCATTAGTCTCAAGATAGAAGCTTTAATGACAGGATTTAAAGCCAGGGTTAGACAGGCTATTAATGTGATGCAATCTAATTTAAATATGCTAACAGCTAGAGTAAGTGAAGCTGAAGATTGTATTAGTGATTTACAAAACAGATGGATCAAGAAGAACAAGAGAAGTCTTGGAACAAACAGCTAAAATCCCATGAAAATAGAATCAGGGAAATAAATGATGCCATGAAATGCTCCAACATCAGAATTATTGGAATCCCCAAAGGAGTTGAGAAAGAGAGAAGTTGAACAAATCATGGATGAAAATTTCCCAAATCTGGGGAATGAAACAAATGCTCATGTACTAGAGGCAGAGAGGACACCCCCCCAAGATCAGTGAGGCCAGAAAAACCTCCAGGCACATAATAGTAAAATTCTTGAATCATAAAACCAAAGAATATGTCTTAAGGGCAGCTAGGAGAAAGTGATCCCTTACCTATAGAGGGAGGACCATCAGAATAATGTCAGATCTATCCACAGAAATTTGGCAAGCCAGAAAGGGCTGGCAAGACATATTCAGGAAATTACATGAAAAACATATGAAACCAAGGATAATGTACACAGCAAGGTTGATTTTCAGAATGGAAGGGGAGATAAGGAGCTTCCAGGACCGCCAAGGTCTAAAAGATTATGCAACCACCAAGCCAGCACTACAAGAAATATTAAGAGGGGGCACCTGGGTGGCTCAGTTGGTTAAGCGACTGCCTTCGGCTCAGGTCATGATCCCGGAGACCCGGGATCAAGTCCCACATCGGGCTCCCTGCTTGGCGGGAGGCCTGCTTCTCCCTCTCTCACTCCGCCTGCTTGTGTTCCCTCTCTGGCTGTGTTTCTCTCTGTCAAATAAATGAAATCTTAAAAAAAAAAAAGAAATATTAAGAGTGGTTCTATAAAAGAGAAATGAACCCAAGAGTGACACAGAACAGAAATTTACAGAGGTAATCTATAGAAACATGAACTTCACAGGCAACATAATGTCAATAAAAATGTACCTATCAATAACCACTCTCAATGTGAATGGCCTAAATGCTCCAATAAAAAGACACAGGGTTGCAGACTGGATAAAACGACAGGACCCATCCATATTCTGTTTACAAGAGACACATTTTGAATCTAAAGACACTTCCAGATTGAAAGTGAGGGGATGGAGTACCATCTTTCATGCCAATGAATCTCAAAAGAAAGTGGTGGTAGTGATTCTCATATTAGGCTAATTGGATTTTAATCTAAAGACTGTAGTCAGAGACACAGAAGGACACTACATCATTCTCAAGGGGTCTATACACCAAGAAGATCTAGCAATTGTAAATATTTATGCCCCCAACATGGGAGCAGGCAACTCTACATAAGCCAACTGTTACGCAAAATAAAGTCATACTGATACAAACACATTAATTTTAGGATATCTTAACACACTGCTCTCAGCAATGGATAGATCATTTAAACAGAATATCAACAAAGAAACAATAACCTTGAATGACACCTTGGACCAGATAGATCTCATAGATATATTCAGAACATTCCACTCTAAAACAGCAGAATATTCATTCTTCTTGAGCACACATGGAACTTTCTCCAGAATAGACCACATACCAGGTCACAAATCAGGGCTCAACCGATACCAGAAGATTGAGATTATTTCCTGAATATTTCCTGACCACAATGGCATGAAACTGGAACTCAACCACAACAAAAAGTTCAGAAGAAAATCAAACACTTGTAAGCTAAAGGCTATCCTGCTCAAGAATCTGTGGATCAGCAAGGAAATCAAAGAAGACCTGAAACACTTCATGGAACCCTCTTATACTTTTGGTGGGAATGCAAGTTGGTGCAGCCTTTTTGGAAGACAGTGTGGAGATACCTTAAAAAATTAAAACTAGAGCTACCATATGACACACTGGGTATTTACCTCAAAGATATAGATGTGGTGAAAAACAAGGCCTGATGAACCCCAATGTTCATAGCAGCAATGGCCACAATTGCTAAACTGTGGAAACAGCCAAGGTGCCCTTCAACAGATGAGTGGATAAAGACTATATATCCATATATACAATGGAATATTATGCCTCCATCAGAAAGGCTGAATGCTCAACATTTGTAGCAACATGGACCGGATTGGAAGCGATTATGCTGAGCAAAATAAGGAAAGCAGAGAAAGTCAAGTATCATATGGTTTCACTTACTTATGGAGCATAAGGAGTAATATAGAGGACAGTAGGAGAAGGAAAGGAAAAGAAAAGTGGGGTAAATCGGGGAAGGAAGCAAAACATAAAAGACTTTGGACTCAGAAACAAACTAAGCATCTTGGAGGGGAGGGGTTGGAGAGATGCGTGAGCCAGGTAGTGGGTATTGAGGGCATGTATTGCATGGAGCACTGGGCATGGGGCATAAATGATGAATCTTGGAAGAGTGAAAAAATAAAAATAAATACATAAATAGATTTAAATAAACTTTATTTTGAATAAGTCAGTTAGAGAAAGACATTTATCATATGATCTGACTGATAAGAGGAATTTGATAAACAAGACAGAGGATAATAGAGGAACAGAGGGAAAATGAAACAAGAAGAAACTTGAGAGGGATACAAACCATAGGAGAACCTTAATCACAAGAAACAAATTGAAGGCTGCTGTAGGGAGAGGGTGGATGAGGGACGGACACTGAAGTGGGTATATGCTATGATGAGTGCTGTGAATTGTGTAAGACTGATGAATTATAGACCTGTATCCCTGAAATAAACAATACATTATATGTTAATAAAAATATATAAAGAAAAAATAAAAACAATAAAAACATATCTTTCAATAATCATTCTCAATATGAACGACCTAAATGCTCCCATAAAATGGCACAGAGTTGCAGACTAAATAAAATGACAGGACCCCTACATATGCTGTCTACAAGAGATATATTTTGAATCTAAAGATACATCCAGACTGAAAGTGAGAGGATGGAGAACCACCTTGCATTACAACGGACCTAAAAGAAAATTGGGGTAGTGATTCTTATATAAGACAAAGTAGATTGAAATTTAAAGACAGTAGCAAGAGATACAGGACACTACATCATTCTAAAGGGTCTATCCACCAAGAAGATTTAACAATTGTACATATTTATTTACAATTACAATGTGAACAGCCAACTACATAAGCCAACTGTTAAGCAAAATAAAGGGTGAGCCTGGTGGGTGGGTTTTGAGGACACGATTGCATGGATGGAGCACATGGTGTGGGACATAAACAATGAATCTTGGAACACTGAAAAAAGAAAATAAATGATTATTTTTTTAAAAGAGGCAAATTTATATGAATATATTAATTATAGGAGATTTTAATATGACACTCTCAGCAATGGACAGATCATCTAAACATAAAATCAACAAAGAAACAAGAACTTTGAATAACACATTTGACCAGGTGGACCTCACAGATATATTTAGAACATTCCACTCTAAAACAACAGAATACTAATTCTTCTTGAGTTTGCAGGGAACTTTCTCAGGGGTAGACCACATACTAGGTCACAAATCAGTACTAAACCAATATCAAGAGACTGAAATTCTTCCCTGCATATTCTCTGACAACAATATCTGCAAACTGGAACTGAACTACAATAAAATGTTTGGAAGGAATTCAAACACTTGAAAGCTAAGGACTATCCTGGTCAAGAATGTTTGGATCAACTAGGAAATAAAAGAACTTAAACATTTCATGGAAACAAATGAAAATGATGATATATTGATCCAAACCCTATGGGATACAGCAAAGACAGTCCTAAGGGTGAAATACATAGCCATCCAAGACTCACTCAAAAAAAAAAAATTAGAAAAATCCCAAATACATCAACTCTCTTTACACCTTAATGAAGTGGAAAATCAACAGCAATTTAAGCTAATCCCACAGGCAAGAAGGGAACTAATTAAGATTAGAGCAAAGATCAATAAATTAGTATCTAGACATGCAGTAGAACATGTCAGCAGAACTAGAACCTGTTTCTTTTAAAAAAATTAGTAAGATCGATGAACAATTGGCCAAACCAAAAGAAAAGGGAGAGGACTCAAATCAATAAAATTATGAATGAAAGGGGAGAGATCATGACTCACACCAAAGAAATAGTAACAATCATCAGAAATTATTATCAACAGGTACATGTAAACTGAAAAGCTATAAACTTCTAAGACTGAAACAGGAAGAAATTGACAATCTGAATAGACCAATATCTAGTAACGAGATTGAAGCAGTAATAAAAAAACTCCCAAAAAACAAGAGCCCAGGGCCTGATGGGATTCCCTGGGAAATTCTACCAAACATTCAAAGAAGAAATAATTCTTATTATCCTGAAGATGTTTCAAAAAGTATAAATAGAAGGAAAACTTCCAGACTCTTTCTATTAAGCCAGCATTACTTTAATGCCCAAACCAGGCAAGGACCACACCAAAAGCCCTGATGAATATGGAGGCCAAGACCCTTGACAAGATCCTGGCTAATAGGATCTAAGAATACATTAAAAACGTTATCCACCACAACCAGGTGGGATTTATCTCTGGGATGCAAGGGTGTTTCAACATTTGCAAACCGATCCATGGTCCTTTCAATTGATGCAGTAAAAGCATTTGACAAAATACAACATTCGTTCCTGATCAAAACTCTTCAAAGTATAGAGATAGAGGGAACATTCCTCAACCTCATAAAATCTATCTATGAAAAACCCACAGAGAATATCATTCTCAATGGGGAAAAGCTGACAGTCTTCCCACTGAGATCAGGAACAAGACAAGGGTGCCCACTCTTGCCACTATTGCTCAAGATAGTGTTAGAAGTCCTAGTAACAATAATCAAACAGCAGAAAGAAATAAAAAGTATTCAAATTGGCAAAGAAGAAGTCAAACTCTCTCTTTGCAGATGACATGACACTTTATATGGAAAACCCACAGGCTCCATCCCAAAACTACTAGAACTCATAGAAAAATTCAGTAATGTGGTAAGATGCAAAATCAATGTACAGAAATCAGTTGTGTTCTTATACAATAACAATGAAAATATAGAAAGGGAAATCAGAGAATCAATTCCATTTATTAAGGCACCAAAAACCATAAGATATCTGGAATAAACCTAACCAAAGAATAAATGATCTGTATTCATGGAACAAAACACTGATTAAAGAACTTGAAGAAGACAGAAAAAGATGGAAAAGAATTCCATGCTCATGGATCAAAAGAATAAACATTGTTGGAATATCTATACTTCCCAGAGCAATCTATACTTTCAATGCCATCCCGATCAAAATTCCACCAACACTTTTCAAAGTGCTGGAACAAACAATCCTAAAATTTATATGGAACAAAGACCCTGAATTGCTAAGGAAATGTTGAAAAAGAAAAACAAAGCTGGGGACCTCACATTACCTGATTTCAAGCTTTTATTACAAAGCTGTGATCACCAAGACAGCATGGTACTGGCACAAAAACAGATATATAGACCAAAAGAACAGAGTAGAGAATACAGATATGGACCCATAGATCTATGGTCAAATCATCTTTGACAGATCTAGAAAACATATCCAGTGGAAAAAAGACAGTCTCTTCAATAAATGTTGCTGGGAAAATTGCATAGTTACATATAGAAGAGTGAAACTAGACCATTCTCTTATGCTACACACAAAGATAAACTCAAAGTGGATGAAAGACCTCAATGTGAGGCAGAATCTATCAAAATCCTATACGAGAACATAAGCAGTAAGCTCTTTGACATCAGCCACAGGAAATTCTTTCAAGATACATCTCCAAAGGCAATGGAAACAGAAGCAAAAATGAACTTTGGGGACTTCATCAAAATAAAAATCTTCTTCACAGCAAAGGAAACGATCAACAAAATAAAATACAACCCATAAAATGGGGGATGATATTTGAAAATGACGCTATAAACAAAGGGCTCTTATCCAAGATCTATAAAAACTCCTCAAACTCAACAACCAAAAAAATGATGACCACATAAAAAACAGGCAGAAAACATGATCAGATAATTCTCCATAGAAGACATACAAAGGGCTAAGAGACATATGAAAAATTGTTTGTTATCATTAACCATAATGGAAAAGCAAATCCAAATGACACTGAGATACCACCTTACACCAGTTTGAATGGCCAAAATTAACAGGACAGGAAATAACAAGCGTTAGAGAGGCTGTAGAGAAAGGGAACCCTCTTACACCTTGGTGGAAATGCAAGTTGGTTCAGCCTCTTTGGAAAACAGTGTGAAGATTTCTTTAAAAAATAAAAATAGAGCTTCCATATGACTCTGAAATTACACTACTAGGCATTTACCCTAGTGATACAGAGGTAGTGAAAAGAAGGGCCATATATACCCAGTGTTCATAGCAGCAATGGCCACAATCACCAAACTGTGGAAAGAGCCAAGGTGCCCTTCAGAGACAAATGGATAAAGAAGATATGGTCCATATATACAATGGAATAATACACCTCCATTAGAAGGAATGAATACTCAACTTTGTGGCATCATGGACGGGATTAGAAGTGGTTATGCTGAGTGAAATAAGCCAAGTAGAGAAAGTCAAATATCACATGGTTTCACTTACTTGTGGAGTGTAAGGAGTAACATGGAACTCAGTGGGAGAAGGAAAGGAAATGTGAACTGGGGTAAATTACAGAGGGAGATGAAGCATGAGAGGCTTTGGACTCTGGGAAACAAACTGAAAATTTTGGAAGGGAGGGGAGTGGGGTGATGGGGAAGCCTGGTGGTGGGTATTGAGGACACTAATTGCAGGGAGCACTGGGTGTGAGTCATAAACAATGAATCTTGAAACACTAAAAAAATAAAATAAATTATTTAAAAAAACAAAAAAGAAAAAAAAAGTCTTTCTCTGACTGACTTATGTCAGTTAGCATAATATTTACCTTTTGGGGATGGTGCGTAATCTGCTCCTCCTGCCATGCCCAAGCCACCAGAAACTTTTGGTGGAGGTACCTGTGAATGTGAATGAAAGCCCCTCTGGGCTTTCCCTGCCTAGAATCCGGAAAGCCACATACCCTGTGGGTCAGGGCAATATGTCCTTTGTGTGCTTATTCAAGACATATAGTTCCATTTAATCTTCCTCCCAGTAATCTCTGTATCTCTTATTTGTATTCCTTGATCCCTCTGCCTCAATGGTCTCAGCTTCTGTGAATTTAAGCAATCACTCTGTACCCTGCAGTAACAATACTAATGTGTCTCTAGGGCAGGTGTAAAAGCAGTTAAAGATTTAACTGCACCATCCAACTTCCTCACCTTTGAATAATAAAAGGCTGGGGCTCTTGTCAGTCAAGAGAGACTAAGGCAGAGCCAGAGGCAAAGGAAAAGGGGAGAAAAAGGCAGAGAGCCTGCGGGGAGAAAGCAAGAGAGCCTGCAAAGAGAGACAGAAGCAAAGCTAGGAGAGAAGCAAGGAGCAAAGAGAGACAGAAGCAATGTGAGGAGAGAGCAAGAAGCAAAGAGAGACAGAAGAAGAGAGAAGTAGAGCAAGAGGCCAAAGCCAGAGCTAGAGAGCTAGAGCTAGAAAGCCAATGTTAAAAAGCCAAAGCATGAGCTTGAACCTGCTTCATAGGTCTCTCCTGACTTACCTCGGATCTGTCAGCTTGCATCAGATTTCCGTGTTTGTGTCATTATTTCGCCCACCAGACATCCCATGGTTCGGTACCCACATCTCTGCCGAGGCTGGTCCCCCAGCGGTAACAAGTGGCACCCAACCATCCATATCATCAATTTGTAAGATTTCATTCATGTTTTAGAATTCAGTTGTATAGAAACATTTCCAAAACTAGCAGACACTCAAAATAGTATAGATGGTTAAAAATCAACTCTGTGTCTTCTTGATCATGTGATATGGTTAGATATTTCCTTAGAAAGTATAACTGTTACCTAAAATTAACAAAACATTAATCAAATTTTCTATTTAAATAATCTAATCCTGGCGAACCTGGGTGGCTCACTCTGTCATGTGTGTATCTTTAGCTTGGGTTGTAATTCCAGTGCCCTAAAATCAAGCCCTACATAGGGCTCTCTGCTCAGTGGAGAGGTCTCTCTCAGGGGATGTTAAATGTTCCACAGGTTCTAATCCTCTCCAGGGTGCTCAGGCAAATAGAAGTCTCCTTGATGGTCCAGCTCCTGGTCTATGGTGACCAAAACTGAGAGTCCCTTCTGGGCTCACTAACCTTAACCAGTTTATGCACTCTACTCTTTGGGCATTCTATTGCACCCCCATTCTTTCTGTGTCTCCTGGAATCCTGATACCACAATGTTCCATCAAGAATTCTGCTCTATTAACCCTCTTGCCCTTTTCAGAAAAGGATGTCTCTCACTGGAGCAGATTTCTAAGGGTTACAATTTTGCACTCGGGTGTTATATCACTTTCTATGTTGTCAGTTTACAGAGGTTCCCTTCCCCTTCCATTTATCTTCCAATATTTCCCCACAGATTCATGGTTTAGCACCTCTTACCTTGCAAAAAGCAATTGGTTTTCTGCTTCTAGAGGTCCAGATATATTTTCCTACATCTCAGCCTGAATTTGTGTGTGTTCAGAATGGTTTCATAGATATCCAGATAAATTTAAGAGGCCAGATAAAATGTGGTCCCCTACTCTGCTGTCATCTTGCCTCCACTCTATTGTTTTTAATTACATATCTGTAATTGAAAATTTCTCCTTTTTTATATTACTATGATGCCTATTATACTTACAAAATCAACAGAATTTTCATTAGTTTAATCTAGTATCACATCTATAATCATATTTCCTGATTAAAATAATATTTTATATCTTTGGCAACGTTAACTGGCTTATTTGGATAAGGGAACAAAAATATCCACACATTGTATTGATTTGTCATTCTAACTGAGTGTTTTTGTTTTGTTTCATTTTGTTTTCTTGGCCACAACCACATCCTTTAGACCTCTAAAAAAAGGCCACTCTCTCCATGTGTACACAGATTTCAAGGGCAGAGGGATGAGCATACCCATCAAAGAAGTCCTCACCAGGGGTGTCTGGGTGGCTCAGTTGTTAAGTCTCTGATTTCAGCTCAGGTCATGATCCTGGAGTGGTGGGATGGAGCCCTGCTTGGCAGGAAACCTGTTTTTCCCTCTCTCATTCCCCCTGCTTGTGTTCCCTCTCTAGCTGTGTTTCTCTCTGTTAAATACATAAATAAAAAATAAATAAATAAATATCTTTAGAAAAAGGTTCCTCACCCAGTCATTGATGAGTGTCAATATCTATGCTCTCTATCACTGCCAAAGGTGAGTATGAGGAGTGTGTGCTTTACATACTTTCCCAGAAATGAGCCATAGGATTAAGCTGCCCACTTTGGTAGATTACTTAACAGAACATCCTTTATTAGCTTCCTTCTCTTCTCCAATTACTTATCCCCTTATGGTCAGTTACACAACTTATATCAGCTCTCCATCTTAGCCTCTGCTTCTGTGGAATCCCAACTAAGAAAAAGTTGATCCTCCCTATTTTTCAGTAATGCTATATATTTCTTAGATACACTTCATTCTATGGAATGTCTCATAGTCTGTGGTGCCTAAGTGCCTCAATTGGTTAAGCAGTTGGCTCAGGTCATGATCGCAGGGTCCTGAGATCTATTGCCTGTTGAGCATGCTCCATGCTCAGGGGGGAACCTTCCTCTCTCTCTCTCCATTTTCCTCTGTCCTTCACCCACTCATCTGCATTCTCTCTCTTTCTCTATCTCTCTCTCAACTAGATATTTTAATAAAGTAAAATAAAATTTCATATTAAGTATGTTTTACAAAAGAAAATACATTTTTTAAAGATTTTATTTATTTATTTATTTGACAGAGAGAAACACAGCGAGAGAGGGAACACAAGCAGGGAGAGTGAGAGAGGGAGAAGCAGGCTTCCTGCCAAGCAGGGAGCCTGATATGGGGCTTGATCCTGGGTCTTCTGGATCATGACCTGAGCCAAAGGCAGTCACTTAACTAACTGAGCCACCCAGGCACCCTAAGAAAATATAATTTTAATAATAATTTCTCATAAAGCAAACCCAGGGTCCAGAACATAGTTAACTGGTGGTCAGATATTCTCTCTTTCTCTCTCTCTTTCTTTAATATCTCTTATTTAACTAGAATGACCTCCCCCAACATGACTTGTTGATAAATACACTAAGATGCCTTCTGAGTACCTCAAACTCAATACAGGATAGAATGGCCTTTACCTTTAAGAAACTGCTGCTTGATGGTGTCATTGCATCTTCATGATTTTCACAGACTATGTCTAGGGTCCCATGCCATTAAACTGGATAAATGAAACAGTCTCTTAGTCATCTTAGACATGAGATTCACCTGGTTTCAATTATTCTTGCAGTCTGCTGTCAGCATTATAACAGAGTGGCAGAGGTTGTCTATTTTTCTCACAAGACAGTACCTGGCAATAACAGAAAATATATTTTTTATTTTATTTTATTTTATTTTATTTTATTTTTTTTTATTTTTTTTTTTTTTTTTTT
>PITA01018794.1:28557-39435 GCA_004023965.1 Spilogale gracilis | reverse complement strand
AAGCAAGTGTTTCAGCTTGAGTCTAAAGGCAGAAAAAAAAAGGCCATGTTCTAGTTCAAAATCAGCCAAGCATTCTCTCTTACTCAACGAAAAGTCAGTCTTTTCGGTCAAGCAGGCCTTCAGCTGATTAGACAAGGCCACCCACACTAAGGAGGTCAGTACCAATTTAAATTTAAAACATCAAAAATGTCTCAAAACATTCTCACAAGAAACACTCAGAGCAATGTTTGATCAAATATTTGGTCCCAGTCAAGCTGACACATAAAGTTAACCACCACAGGAGAAAGAGGAGACAAGGAAATATTTAAATTCTCCAGTCCCCAGGGAGCTCTGAAAAACTCTGTAAACCCACTGAGCTTGCCATGCAGAAGCCATCCCCCACCACTCCAGTTTGCTACCCTATCCCAGGGAGCAAGTCCTGGTGTGGCTTTGCCTGGCACCCTCCTCTCCTTTGGAGCTGTAATAAAGAGTTCTAACTTTTATCTCCTAGAGTCACCATATTTTGATGTGTCCTGCCATGAAAAGAAATTTTAAATTTATAAAGCAGGAAGGAAGAGATGGAGAACTTTGTTTTTAACCCCATTTCCCTTTCTTCAACTTATTCACATTTCCAGAATTATTCTTCTTACATGATTACCAGATTCTTTCAGCTTCACTGTCCTCTCTTAGGATGTTCCTTCCTTCCCATTATCTCCTTTCTATAGAAATATACTAATCATATATCCCTGTGCTCCTGAATTTTTGTAAGTTATCTCTAAATACTTTGAAAATATGAAAACTAAAGAAGAGCAAAAAATATTAAAACTTTAACGGAGTAAAAGTGAAAATATCCAGGGTAGATACAGAAGTATGTAAGTGCTAGAAGTAACACACGCGCG
Source organism: Spilogale gracilis (assembly GCA_004023965.1). NCBI lineage: Eukaryota > Metazoa > Chordata > Mammalia > Carnivora > Mephitidae > Spilogale > Spilogale gracilis. The sequence continues at coordinate 38,557 of PITA01018794.1, read as the reverse complement.
CGCGCGCGCACACACACACACACACACACACACGACAGACACCACCAGTGGGAAAGTAATAAACAATACCTCTGCATGATATCCACTGTGACTTGAACTGCCTTTGACTTTTTCCACTGTCAGCAATTTTCTTTAGCTCATATATCTTATAGCTTATGAATAAACTATGAGGATGATTTTCATTTGTTACTATTGCTTTACCACTTGGTTGTGGATTTGCCAAAGCATAAGGTTTACTTCTCAGTGCTTTTTATTTATTTATCTTTTAAATTCCAGTAATTTTTTTTATACTTCACCTAGATTATACATTGTTGTTGTTTTTTTCCTCCAACATGTGAACATTCTTTACACATTCATGCGATTTTTCCTTTACACAATTCTGTTCTGTCTTTTCTTTTTCTTACATCATCCTCTTTGCTTCATCAGATATTTATTTTCAACATTCTATGCCTTAGGCAGGTCTCCCTAATTGGTGGTTGGTGTCTGTCATGTGCTGAATTAAAAAACAATAGCAGGGAAGTTACCCAACTCCCTTCATTAATGACATATGTTGCTGCAACTCATACGGAGATGAAGGAAAGCTTCAAGTTTCGGGAAATGCAGCCATGTTTAAGACTCAAGTTCTATGTTAAGAATCAGAAACGACATCAACAACTAGTATATACTCTGGCTAAGGTTTGTAGAAATCATGGAAGTGATCGAAATAAGAAATTTCCAATTTGTTTTGAAACATCTTTCATTCCTTATTTATGAATAACTTTGGTCTGCAGTTTTATTCAGACAATATGATGCCACATAAAGGTATTTTTATTTTTTGCTGAATAAAATTTCTATGAAAGGACAGGGGAAAAGTATGATCCAAGAGGTATAGAAAGTACAAAAACATGCTATAGACAAAGAGTTTACTTAACACTTGTCCTTGGATTTAGTAACTTACAAAATCTTTTATACTCACCCTTACTTATTGCACTAATTTTGTTAATTAAAATTTAACATTTAATTTAAATATTTAAATGCCAGACACAGAGAAAGTAAGGGAATAAAGCTAGGCTCTGTACCAATAAAGGATATTATTTACATTTTATGGTTTGGTTTAATTTTTTTCTTTCAGCTGAGTGAGCAGATGAGGCATTTATGAGGTCTGCTAAACCATACATTAATTTTTTTCATTGAGGCAGAGTTTTGAAGAGGAAACAAATTATGTATGGGAATTATACAGATGTTTTTATGGATAGAGATACTATTTTTTTTCAAAACTAATTGGCAGCTTCTACAGTTTGGGTTTATGACTCCAACAAAGTACAGTAATTTTATTGTTGTTGTTGAACAAATTTTGGAATTAAAGAATAGGTAGAGATTCCAACAGTGTTTTTGAAGGTTTCTTGCCACATTACAAACATACCTTGGAGTGTTTTTTGTATTTTTTTATCATGTAGAAAATCTTTTTTAAGTACCTAAGATAGGTCCTGTGGGAATGCAAAAATAATTAAAGACAATCACTCTCTTGAAAAATCTTCCACTGGTGAAGGAAACAGACGTGAAGAATTAGCCTAATGCAGAATGAAATAAATACTAAATATTGATGCAAGTGACAGCCTAGAGATAAGCAAAGTGATACAAGGTCAGCATGTCTCTGGGAGTCAGGGCAGGTGGCTCAGTGGGGTGACACTTACAGGAGAACGTGAGGGAGTTGAGCCCAGGAGTAGAGGTGCAAAAGTATCCAGTCTGCAGGGAATGAGAAATAGTCTGGAGAGCCTGGGTGTTCAGATTACAGAGGCTAGTAGTGGGGATGAGGCTCTGGCCAGATTTTAGATTGTGTTGGATAAGAAATTAAGAAGTGTGGGCTCTTATAAGGAGTAACATGGAGGACAGTAGGGGAAGGAAAAGAAATGTGAACTGGGGTAAATCATAGAGGGAAACGAAACATGAGAGACTTTGGACTCTGAGAAACAAACTGAGGGTTTTGGAAGGGAGGGGGGTGGGAGGGATGGGAGAACCTGGTGGTGGGTATTAAGGAGGGTATGGATTGCATAGACCACTGGGTGTGGGGCATAAACAATGAATCTTGGAACACTGAAAAAATAAAATAAATTATTGTTTTTAAAAGTGTGGGCTCTTAAATAGTGTAACTCAAGTTTCAATTAAATTAATTTTCTAACAGATTTGATTATTAATTCAGATGTAAGGATCACACAAAATATTTTTTCTTTAATGAAAATTTTCATTTTCTAACCATGTGGAATAGTTATACAGTGCACTACTTAACTCTTTACTGTCTATCTATTTAGTTTCAAAATAAAGAGCCAGGGAGACACTACATATTGGGAAAGAAAGTCTTTTTTTATCAGAAAAAAATGAGTAACTTCTACCTTATTCATTATTTATTTCCTATCACTTGGACCTTTGAGTTACTTTACAAGTTATTTTACACTTACTTAGGAAGGAAAGTATTTAAATAATTCTAACTGGAGAGGTTTTAAAATATTATTGGACCATTAAGTGATAATGACCTCATAGCCTTTATTTAGCCTGGTTTTGAATTAAGCACCTTTGTCCAGGTACCACTTCACGCTCTAGTTTTCTATTGCTGTGTAACAAACCACCCCAGATTTAATGGTGTAAAACAACAACCACATAGTGTTGGTAACAAACCCATGCAAAATATCAAACAGAGCATAGCGGGGATGGCTTATCTCTGTTCCAGAATGCCTGGGGGTCTCAGGTAGGAAAACTCAGGGATTGGAATAATGCACAGACTTTGCCCCCCCGCCCCCCACATGTGGTGTCTGGGCTTGGATGCCTGAAGCCTTCTTCATGTGAACTGGCCGCCTCACAGAATGGTGGCCAGATTTCTAGAGGGAGTGTTGCTAGAGGAGCGTCCTGAGAGCAGGCCATCTGAGGGAACTGTGGAAGCCGTGTGGCCTTTTCAGCTCTAGCCTTAGAAGTCACATTGCCTTTCTTCTGTTGTACAATATTGGTTTATCCTTTCAATAGGAGGAGTGTCAAATATTTCTGGGACCCTGTTTAAAACAGCCATACCCAGTATCCCAATCATAACTCTGACTATTGACTATTTGAATTTTTCTTCTTTCTTTTACTGGGACTTGCTGGCGCAGAATCTATCATATTCATTATATATCGATAGGATATAATATGGTACATGATATGGATTCAAAAAGTATTAATTGAAAAAAATGAATAGACTACTGCTCAAATGTATTTTGGTCACATCATTGTTTTTTTTCATATTGCCAGTCCTCCTAGCTAGAATATCCTTCTCAATCCCCAGTCCAAGGACTCTCTCTCTAATAAGAATTGTACGTAGGTGGTTGGACCAGTAACTGTGTGCTAGGTGCTTTGCAAATATGATTTCATTGAGTCCTCATAACAACATTATGACAAATATTATCTTTTCTTTATAGATGAAGGAACAGACTCAGAAAAGTTAGGTAACTTGTCCAAAGTAAACATAAAAGCAGCACTGATATTAATCCCAGATCTGTCTGATTCTAAAATTTGGTTGAACTCAACATACATTTATTAAATACTAACTATGTCACAATGATTATGCTAAGAACCAAAGGTTCAAAGCCTTAATCCCTCCTCTTTAGAAGCTCAATGTCTGATGAAAAGAAGTCTTACCATCTAGGAAAATGCATATCCTTTCCAGTCCATCATCTTGTATTCCTATATCCTTCAAGGTACCGTAAAAATTACTGTGGATTTTAAAAATAGCCTTAAGACACAGTCATCCCATTCAAAAAGGTGAAGTTAGAGCTAAGATACACATATCTGCTTGAAAATGGAATTAGCTTGTGTATTCATCCCTTCTTTTGTGGAGGAGAGACCCTATACAATGAACCTGAACTATTAAATCCTTGTAGTAGCAATATACCTGGCTTGGTAATGGAGCCAGTCGGTTCATATCATTAAATGATTATGCTGTTTGCATCATAAAAAGAACCTAACTTGTAGTAAAAGGCAGTAAATAGTAAATGACAAATTAACAGTCCAACCACAAGTGTTATAGGAATCTGGAGGTGCAACAGATTACTTTCAGCTGGAGCTATCAGGAAAGACTCATAAAAGAGGTAGGATTTGACTTAGGTTTTGTAGCATGGTAGGAAGTGTTTCACATAAAGCAGAAGGAAAGACAATGATTCCAGGTGCAAGAAACATTAGTCCTAAAGTGTCTGAGAAAAGAAAGAACAAGACTGTTCTGGAATAGAAATAAAACTACTTTCACCAAGTTAAAGGTAAGGTACATATTTTTTCTAGAAAACATCAGAAAATAAAGCCTGCATATATTTCTCACTACTTTTTAGCTCCTATATGCACAAAATAATATTACCTCCCTTTTCTGAGTGCTTTGTAGTCTTCAAGCTGGTGAGTCTTCTTCTGACCATACATAAAAACAAAGGAGTGAACAGAAAGAAAAGAAACAAAAGGAGGATACAAAGAAAGGAAGGAAGGAAGGGAGGACAGCTTAAAAAGAGAAAACAAACTTGGCACCGTGCTAATACTACTTCATTAAGCTGGTATATGAAGGAGGTTTTTGATTTCTGGATTACCTTCTAAAAGAGATGCCATAGAAAGACAACTTAACACAATTAGTCAAACGTCCTATGACTCTGTTTCCCAAACACCCAACTTCCTCAGAACAGACCTTTTTTTGACAGTTCCAATTGCTTATTTCCTTTAATGCTGTGTGGGGAGTCCTTCCAATTTCCTATCATCTAAGTATCAGTTTAATATTCATACTTTATGTTCCTCAACCATGTACCTAATGGGATTACAAAATTCAAGCACACATAGACAAATTTAAAGTTGAAGATCCTTGAACTGTTAGAACTTGCATGCTAGACTTAGTATACTTTAAGTTTGAAAAAGTAGAGGACAGTAAAGTAAAATCTGGCAGCTGGTATAGATAATAAAAGGTAAATCCATCTTAATGCACACTATAGAGATAGCCAGTTATCCTGTTTAAATTAAGCTATTTTTTTCGTTTTGCTAAAATCTATTTAAAAAGCTAATTAAAATCATCACATTGCAAAGCTAGAAGGGAACAGAGTTCACTGAAATCATTTCTCATCATACAGAATTGCAAATATAAACTGATACCCTCCTGGTTGGGCAGAGGATAAAAATACCAAATTGTTTTTTTTTACTTAAGTGAAAAAAATCAAGTATATTTTGTATTTTTACAACCAAGAACACCACCAACAGAGACTTTTATTTGAACTAGAAAGAGTTAAGAACATTACACTGGTGAAAGAATTTCAACCTACAATGGAACCAGGAAAGAGGAAATGGGGAATCTCATGAGTGCACCCTCAGAAGAACTGAACTTAAGGACTGAGAAACTGATTTCCCATAAATGCCTGCTTTACAGAAGAGGGAGATTTATCTCCTGATGAATTAACATCCACTAAGAATCCCTCTCCATCCTCAAGCCAATGAACTTACTGTTTGGACTGTGGGTGAACTCCCCACTCTTTGCACTCCTGGACCATAAACGCAGCCCTCCCAAACCTTCAAGGGACTCACCTATATGTAGATTGCTACAGTATGCATATCCCCAGTTGCAATTCCTCTGCTATTCCTGAGTAAACTCAGTTTCTGGCAATTTGAGTTTGCCTCAGTTTACCTCTTTATTTAGGTTAACATGCTCTAAGAATAGAATTTTAATAGACAAAAATTTTACTATAAAATTTGACATTTTCAAAATTTTAAAAGTTATTTTATTGATTGTGATCCCTAACTTTGTAATATCTCAATAACAATATTGTTTAGGCAAATATCCCTCTGAAAAAAAGAAGTTTCTCAATGTTATACTGTCAAAATTTAACTTGTTACATATGTGTTTTTAAGCCTTGCTTTTATTATTATAACTACACTTTTCCTTCTACCCTACAATTCCCTCAGTAATTTTGTCTTGTTCTGAACTCTTGGCGTTTTCTGACATGTTGAATTGTCCATGGAATACTGAAATGTCTGTGAATAGATTCAGGTACTAGGAACATCCTGGAAAAAGATGTTGCTCCGTTGTATACATCTCCTCCTCTATGTCAGTATCAATAAAACAGATGAATACCAAAATACATCAGAAAGATGAAGTCTCATTATATTCTAAGATAACAAGAAATAGGGGCCTTTATTCACTGCATCTGTTTAAGTAAAGATACACAAACTGATAGAAAATTACAACTTTCATTAGTCCATTCAAAAGAATAAAGAAAAAAGAAAGATTAGCTATGGCATTTTTGCTTCAAACATCTCTCTCTCCCTCGACTCAAATAGAGTGTTTCCCTTAAATCTGACGGTGGAATATTTCCTTTAAGGCCTCCCTTTATATTTAAATTTTTGTGACTTACTGATAAAAACATTACCAGAAAGAATTTTTACATTGCAATAAAATGTCTCTGTGATACTGTGAATTTTGTTTTAATCACCTATTTGGCTTATTTCAGCCAGTTTATTTTGCAATGTTAAGAATCTTTGGGGAAAACACTCCTTGACATTAATGATATTAACAGACCAGCCCAATCTAAGAACTAAGATTAGGTCTGGAAGTTATTAAAAAAGGAAAGATTCTTGATAACTTTTCTACCATATTTGCTACTCAGTTGAGGGAATATTAATAAGGAAAATTAGATTTATCTATCGCTTTTTCAAGGAAAATTTAAAATGAATTTATGTATCTAGACACATGTATTGTACATGTATACTTTGCTTTCCATTTCCTTCACTTTGTTTTTTTATATATTAATTCTCTCAGGACATTTCAGGTTATATGCCTGGAAACTTCAGCCATCTAGAAAAAAAAGAAGGTTGGGAAATAATGAAAAAAATGTGCTGAAAGAATTCACATAAAAGTTTTGGAGACTTGAAAATGGGAACAACAGACACTTAAATAGTTATTGAACCAGAGTAAAGGGGGAAAAAAAAGCCCTTCCTGGCAGGTAGTTATATAACAATATACTGATAACTGTGGGATAAAAATAAAGGCATCCAGACATTATTAAAGAGCTCTCTTGCATGGAAATCCAACTCCCAATTCAAAGGTAAAGAGAAAACCTGATTCATATATATTTTTTTTCTTTCTGGTTTGGACATAAGAAAAAAATCACCAATTATAAAAGAAAAAAGAAAACTTAAATATAGTTCAATTATTTGGCTCAAGTATCGTCTTATTAGAAATTTCATCTCATTTACTTTTATACAAATACACACGTATACATAGAGAAGGTTGCATAATCTGTGTATTGATATATAGTGATAAAACCATATAAGATCAAACAATATCAACATGAATTTCATCATTGTCCCTTACATATAGAATTTCTTTTCAAAACATGTGCCAAGCAAAAACCAAAATAAAAAAACAAAACAAAACCTCAAAACATGTGCCAAGCAGGGGGAAAAAATACCGAAATGATAAAAGTCAGGAGAGTTTCTACCAGTGTGATTAATTCAAGATTAATTTAAGTAATTTCTGAATATTAGCAGACCAAGAGGTATTATGGTAAATATTCAGATTCTGGAAATTGTATTAGAGATTATTTAAGGAACGAAAGAAATTCTAGTTTAAATTATTCCTTTTGCATAATTCAATCCATGTTTTTAATAACTCAGTCCTCATGCAACCAAGACGTCTTTTGGAGTGACCATACTATTCACTAATTATTTGTTCTATTACCTAATATGCTAATCCAGGGGATCCTAAAGAGTGTAAGGAATGACAGTAGTTTAGGATTAAACAACAAGTTCATTAAAATTTCTACGTAGCCCTGTTTTTTATGAGTTTTCATTTTCTTCTCTTTTTCTCAAAATTATATCGGTCTAAATCAATACCAATCCCAGTATTCCATTCCAAAGGTAAAGTGACTTCACCGATCACTTACAAAAGAATATGCCAGGTACTGTTAGTACTCCTCTCCATTAAGAAATTGATGCATTGTCACAAAGAATTTTCAAATCACTCACTACCCTCTCCCCACACCTCCTGAATGTTTCCTCAGCTACTTCCTTAGTGAAACTACCATTTTATGCACTTTTGCACTATTTTTCTTTTTTAATTTTTAAAAAAGATTTTATTTGTTTATTTATTTATTTATTTATTTATTTATTTATTTATTTGAAAGAGAAAGAGCAGGGACAAGAGGAAGAGAGAGAGAGTGCATGAGCAAGTAGGAAGGTCAGAGGAAGAGGGAGAAGCAGACTCCTTGCTGACCCAGGAGCCGCATGCAGGGTTCAATCCCAGGACTCCAGGACCATGATCTGAGCCAAAGGCAGATGCCCAAGTGAATGAGCCATCCAGGCACCTCATGTAATATTTTTCTACTGGACATCCATCTCTAGCCATTTGCCTCAGCTGGCTACAACCAATTGTCTACACTGTGTTACAGAAGATATGATCAGGACATTCTTTTTTTTTTTTTTTTAAAGATTTTTTATTAAAAAAATTAAAAAAAAGATTTTTATTTATTTATTTGACAGAGAGAAACACAGTGAGAGAGGGAACACAAGCAGGGGGAGTGAGAGAGAGAGAAGCAGGCTCCCTGCTCAGCAGGGAGCCGGATGCGGACTGGATCCCCCCGGGTCTCCGGGATTATGACTTGAGCCGAAGGCATCAGCCTAACCAGCTGAGCCACCCGGGCGCCCCACGATCAGGACATTCTTATGTCCCAAAATTGTCAATAGCATTTGACTGCCAAGTGAACACAGACCCTATTACTTGGTACAATATTCCAAGTTTTCATAAAACCACTACTATTTCCTATACTAGACAAGAGATTTTAGAGTTATGGATTTCACATAATTATAATCTATCTTTTATCTAGATGTAAACATATATCTATTCACACACACATATATTCTAAAGTGGGTGTCTAAGATAATAGTAGCAAACTTTAGTCTTTCCAAGTAAAGAAAATGCAAAATCACCATTGCTTTATAAAGAAATGCTTCTTCCATTTGCTTAAATTAAGTATGTTTAAGAAAATATTTCACATTGTTCGGTCTTATGTCATGGATCACTGCAATAACGATGACTTTGTCATAGATTGACAGCAGTGTGTGGCAATGAAAAGTATTTGGGAATCATTGTGTTAGGCTACTCAGCATTCCCTAAACATATACTGATCGATAATATTATGACTCACAGACTTAGGTTAATTATAGGAATGGCTCAGAATTCAAATAACTGTGTCAGTCAAGGTCTTGGCAAGAAACAGGTACAGTCAGCAGGAATTTTAAAAATAATTTAACAGAGCACTGTTTACAAAGGTATGGCCAGGGTTAAGGGCATCAAATAGGTATGTAAAGGCATCCAGGGATTAGCAGCAGCACAGAGTTCCCAGGACACCATGAAAAGTAGTTGCTATCGAAAGCTCAGGGGGGTCTTCGAGAACTTTTAGAGGAAGGAACAAAAGTCCTGAAGCCTTAGCAGACAGCACAGAAAGAAAAATGCTCTAAGTCTCTCGTCCTTCTGATTGTTACTAACGCCTCACGGTCAGTTCAGCAGCAAAAGAGGGAGAGAAGAGGTTGACACCCTCAAGCATCAGACCAGTCCCTCTGTGCAGAACAGGGAAGAGGAGGAGGAAAACAGATGAAGTGAAATGGGAAGGACAAAAGGGGAGAGCCAACTCATTCTTTCCCCATCATATTTACAAAAACAGAAGGCAGGCTAATTTGAACTGCAATGCCCTATCATTCATCCCCTTTTCTTAGCTAACTGCCTTAGAACGCCTGTGTTAAAGCATTGTTTTGCACCCTTTCACACTGTGGTTCTTGGCAGTCAACAAAGAGGATCTGGAAGCCTTGTATAAAAGACTGGGTGGCAAAAAAAATTTCTTTTGTACTTTCTTAGAATGCTAGTATGAATAGAGATGATTCTACATATTAAATTTATATGGACCTTCTTTTTTTTTTTTTTTTAAAGATTTTATTTATTTGACAGAGAGAAACACAGCCAGAGAAGGAACACAAGCAGGGGGAG
>PITA01018794.1:0-28457 GCA_004023965.1 Spilogale gracilis | reverse complement strand
CCCCAGATAAATCATTTTTATAGCCAATGAAAATTTATAAGAAATGAAATTGTATTTGGTCTTTTTTTTTTTTTTTTTTTAATAGGCCCAACAGCCAGTGTGGAACCCGATGCTGGGCTTAAACTCATGACCCTGAGATCAAGACCTGCACTGAGATCAACAGTTGGTTGCTTAACCGACTGAGCTACCCAGGCACCCCAAAATGAGATTATATTTAAAGAAAATCTCTTCTTTCATCATAAAGGCAACATAATTTTGTACCTTATTATAATGATGCAAATGAATTTTGAATCTAAAGATTTCTAGTATCAAATATTTCAAAGTTTTCATGAAAGTTCTGATTTTCAGAATATATATGCATTGTGAGAGTGGTCTTTCTACTGCTAGCTTTGAGGCAGCTTAAAACCACATACAGTGCAAATGGAAAGAAGTGTCTCAAATTTGTGAAAAAAAGAGATTTGGAGCAGATATCTACACCTATGCCTACAAGGAGATTTCTACATTTTTTTTTCAAGGATTTTATTTATTTATTTTACAGAGAGTGATATTACAAGTAGGCAGCGAGGCACAAAGAGAGAGAGGAGGAAGCAAACTCCCCGCTGAGCAGATAGCCTGTTTGCGGGCCTTGATCCCAGGAGCCTGAGATCATGACCTGAGCCGAAGGCAGCTTTAACCCACTGAGCCACCCAGGCGCCCGAGATTTCTACATTTTAATCCTTTCTCCAACACCTTCATCTGAATCCACTATGGCGATGCCCTTCCCTTCATGGACATCTGGAACTCATCCGCTAACTTCCTGGGCTCCTTACCCATGACAGGTTTCTCAGAAAGATAGATTGCATTGTTGGGGAAAAAAGGGCAAGTTCGTCTGCAAAGTTTTTATGAGCAATCTCTCTTCAAAAGTTGTGCCAGCTTGACAGATGGTAACTATCGTTATTGTGGTGAGCACTGCTTAATGTATGGAATTGTCAAATCTCTATGTTGTACATCTGTAACTAATATAACATTATATGTCAAACTGTATTTCAATATTGCTTTTTTAAAAGGTGTACCAGCTTATTATTTATTGTTGTTACTAAAGAATCCAGAGAGACCTACTCTTACCCTTGTTTTGAATGAGGTATTAAAGTTAGGATCAGGTGTAGTCATTGCCCATTATATTTGCCCCCGGAGGGACTGTTAAAAAGGTCACAACACTTGCCTTCCATGAAGCAGAAGGAAAATGATGAAGGAAAAAACCTAGATGAAGGAAGAAACCTTCTGTGTCTCTCTTGCCTGAAGATGTTGTATCCAGGTCTACCTATTCATATGGAAAACATATTTTTAAAATATTTTATGCATTTATTCGACAGAAAGAAACACCTCTAGAGAGGGAACACAAGCAGGGGGAGTGTGAGAGGGAGCCTGATGGGGGACTTGGTCCAGGGACTCCAGGACCACAACCAAGCCAAAGGCAGACGCTTAACAACTGAGCCATCCAGGTGCCCCTCATATAGAAACTATTATTTCAACAACCAGATAACTGAAATTAATGTGGTGATTTATGATTATGACATTGTTTAGACTAGAGAAAAAGAGTTATCAGGATTTTTGTTTCTGTTGTTCTCTCATCTTCATAGTGTCCTATAATTTCCAGCTAATTGTATATCTTAAAAGCACCAAAGATTTAGACCTAAGATAGAGAATAACCAATTTGATTTTCTAGTCTTTAGAGTCCATTGAACAAGACTGTATTAAAAAAACTTGCAGGACCAAGAATAAATATTACAGCAGCAAGCTGCATCTTTCTTCAATAAAATGTTCTTCACCACTGCCCATAACAATGTTGGTGGTTGCTCTTTTACCTTCAGGAGGAGTGGAGTTTAGAGATGTGAGCAGATGTATAGTTTGGAGGCTTGTAGAATAACAACAGCAATAGCCAATGTTTATTGTTTATATATGTCATACAGTGTCCTACAGGGCTTGCATTAGTTGGGTGCATTTAGCTGAAAGTGACAAAAATGAAACTAGAACTGGTACATATGCCAAAAACCAAAAACCAAAAACAAACAAACAAACAAAAAAAACCCGACAACGAAAACAAAAACAAAAAGACAAAGACAAAAACAAAAAAAGCAACCAAGGAAACACACACACACACACACACACACACACACCCCTCACAACTGCAAACATACAGGACTATAATCCTAAACATGGTTAGTTTGAGGGTTGTCTTGATCTAATGTATTCTGTGTGATTCTGAGATTCTCTTTGCTCTGGGAAGGAGATAGCTGTGGCAGGTTTGGGCTTCATATAAATAAATGACAATATCAAGAGGAAGAGAGAAACAAAATCTTAAGATTGCTTGCTGTTCAGCTTGTATACACTCAGGTGGTCTATTACCACTTCCTCTTCATATTAGTCAACGTTCATGCTCAATGTTCATGCTCTACTACTCTCAAAATATAAGTAAGTATTCTCTGAATCATCCAGGCCAAGGAATTGAAAATGATTCACCTGGTTATTTTTGAACAAATTTCTGTCATTAGGAAACACTATACATTGAGAGTCTTAAGATGAGGTTCCTAAAATAATTACTGAATTAAAAGAGGGGCAGATTAAAACGAGTGGCTCATAATTACCAGGCACTATACCTTGAGCTGAGCAGGGTCCCTATCCCAAATTGCAGTTACCATTCAAAGTGGGTGGGAGCGACGATAGAATGGATATTAAAAGACGGTCATAATACTAAGTATGGCATTTTATATTTATTATATTTATTATATTTATTTATTATTATATTATATATTTATTATCATCCCCAAGACTCAGTGAGGTACATTTTTCATGAAAGCTTTTTTTCCCTGAAATTTAGTTGTTTATGTTTCTCCACAGCCATGTTTTGAATGTGTATCATGTTTTAACAAAAATCTCCTGAGATTTGGCCTTCTATTAACTGTCCTAATTTACTGTATCCAGGAACTTTGAGATCATAACCCACAAGTGGGAGATTTCTCCTGATATTTGTAACCCACACTGTATACATTCATGTCATTATATGTTTTATCTTAGTATTTCTCTCATTTGAATTTTGCCTTATTCCATGATTGCTCAAACAATTTAAGGTCTAAATGAAGTATTGGTCCTTTATAAAGCTTTCCTAGAACTCTCCAGTTTACAATTGGTCTCTCAGAGCACCATTCTTACAATTATTAAAACACATAACATCTGATTTGCATTATAGTTCATTGTTTTTGTGCCCCCTCACCCCTGCCTCAAGACTATATGTTTCTTGAAGTGAAAGCCCTGTCGTAAATCATCTTTCAATCCCTAACACTTTACATATAGTTGAAGATTAATAAATGCTCTCATCTACTTTTGTTGAATTAAATGGAACACTGAGGAGAAGCTCTAAACCCTAGGCTTTTCTTTCTTCAAAAGGGGAAGACTTTGTAGACATTGTTTACTGAAAAGAGGTTGATGTGAAATATGTATAAATTTATACATTATAATGCTCAAGTTAGGTTTAAAATAAAATAGTATTTTAAAGAGATAAGTGGAAAGATCTGAAGCTGCAGAAATTAAGATGAACAATTCTTGCCATAAGGTCTTAATCCATCCTTAGCTAAAGTCATCTTTATTGGACTTCTTTCACCTCCTTGAATGGATTAGACTTTCTCAACTCAGGTATCTGCAGCTTAACTGTTCCCTTGGCATTGAAAACAATTCTCAACACTCACCTTTGAGCTTTCAGGTGAAAATCCAGTTTCCTAAAGAAGTCTCCCTTTTACCTAAGTCTTTCTGATCTACCCCTATTATATCCTCCTATCACATTTGAGGTTATTTGTATAATGTCTTTTTTAAATGTCAAGAGATGAACTCCTCCACTAGGACAAGGGCTACATATATTTTATTTATCACTAAATCCCTAGTATCTACATGATGTGACATAATAAGCGCTCAATAAAAGAATAAATAAATTAATGAGTTAGTGAAGCCTGTACATTTCTTAAAGGCAGGGTGCACATTGGGCTCAGAGTGTCTAATAGTGAATACAAAGAATTTTGGGATATATAGTATTCCTGGCATAAAATTTAGTAATACTTCAGGACCAAATGCATGTGGACTGGTAAATATCAAATAATAAAACAGAATTAACAGAATAAGCATCACTGCTTTTTTTTTTTTAAGATGTGGGAATGTTCATTTTAATAAATGAAACATGACTCTTCCCCCTCTTAAATGTTTCTCTTTCCCTTTTGTTTAAACAAAACATCAATTCTGCCTACTTAGAATTAGAATTAGTTTTGGCTAGTGTCTTTAGGACTGTAAAGAAATTCAGCTCAAATGAGCTGTGTCATCAATATCAGTAAGTTAAAAATTGTGGGTATTTAACAATGCTCCCTCTAGTAGTTGGCAAATAAATATTTGTTAAATGCATAAATGAGTGAATAATCCGGATGACATTCCAGAAATAGATCCTTCTTTCTCTCCCCTCCTTCTTCCCACAATCTTAGTCAAATATTTGTTTTTGGTATAGACTCTTAACTGTCATTTTTTGCTCAATTAGTTTTTTGTGTGAAATAAAATTCAACTGAGCTATTTTTCCATGGAAAAAATGAAACCCCCCAAAATAGTGCAAATTTTAAATGAAAATTTAAGTTCCTTTAACATTTTTTTAAAAAGATTTTTTATTAATTTATTTGACACAGAGAGAAAGATCACAAATAGGCAGAGAAGCAAGCAGAGAAGGAGGGGGAAGAAGCCTCCCCAACTAGCAGAGAGCCGGATGTGGGATTGGATCCCAGGACCCTGAGATTATGACCTGAGCCCAAGGCGAGGTTTAACCTGTTGAGCCACCCAGGTGCCCCTCCTTTAACATTTTTAAATGAAGTATTAATATTGAAGCTTTTGTTTGCTCCTATTAATCTGGCCTTCAGCTCTAATAATGAAAGAACAACATGGAGGCCAGGAATTTAAGAGTACCTGGCATTAATTAATTGGAGGCCAGTACATTTTCCATTAAACTGCGTTAACTAAAGCTTTCATTTAATATTTACCACCACGTCTGGCATTACCCAATTATGATAAACCTCAGCACTGACTGCCTCGGCAAAGCTCAGGAAATTTCTACTAGGGATTATTTCCAAAGTCAGAGGAGGCATGGAGACGTTCATGACTAACAGCATCTTACACGTGGCTCTGAGAATTTTCTCTAGGACGCCCACATTTATTCTCCTCCAGCCCTAAGGGCCCCCTTTAGATTGGCAGCGTAAAGTACAGCCCAAGAGCCTTTTCTCTAGTTTAAATTTCCCGGGGCCAAAATACCCGGATTAAAGCCGCTGTCCGATTGATAGGGATCTTATCCAATAGCATTGTAGAGAGGCGTATCCTTACACGGATGCTCCAATCGGCACGGAGAGAGTCGGCGTCTCCAAGGTGAACGCGGAAGTAAGCTCGCCCCCATGGAATCGCTCCTGCAGCAGCTTCAGCACTTCTCCGAGCTTCTGGCGGTCTCCCGCACAACCCACGTCAGCACCTGGGACCCCGCGACCGTGCGCCGGGCCTTGCAGTGGGCTCGCTACCTGCGCCACGTCCACAGGCGCTTTGGTCGCCATGTCCACATTCGCAGGGCTCTGGAACGGCGGCTGCAAAACCAGTGGAGACAGGAGAGTGCCTCTGGTTCCGATCCAGTCCCCAGGTTGACGAGCTTCCAGGCCCTGGGGCGCTGTGACCTCCTGCTGTCTCTGCGCCTGGTGAAGAACCGGGCCCTCGGGGATGCCGCTTATCACTACCTGCTGCAGCAGCTCTTTCCGGGTCCTGACGTCCCGGATGCCGACGAGGAGACGCTCCAAGGCAGCCTGGCCCGCCTCGCCCGCCGCGGCTCCGCAGCCCACTTGCTGCATCTCAGCGGCTGCGGAGAGAACTCGGTGCTCGAGGACTCTGTGCTGAAGACCCAGGCGGAGCTGCTGCTGGAGCGTCTGCGGGAGGTGCCGAAGGCCGAAGCCGAGGGCCCCAGCAGGTTTCTCAGCACTCTGTGGGACCGCTTGCCCCAGAACAACTTTCTGAAGGTGATAGCAGCCGCACTGTTGCTTCCCCCGTCGTCTCCCCGGCCGCAAGGAGAGGAGTTGGAGGTGGGCACCCCCAGAACGCCTGGAGAGGAGGGTCAGGAGCTGATACGTTGGCTTTTGGCGAAGTCAGATGTCATGGCCGCCTTTTGGCACAACCTCCCAGTTGGGCTTCTAACTTTGGTGGCAGGCCGCCATCCAGAGCTCTCCCGGGCCTATCTGGGTCAGCTCACAGACTGGGGTCGACATCTGCACTACGACCTTCAGAAAGGCACTTGGGTTGGAGCTGAGTCCCAACACGTGTCCTGGGAGGAGTTGTACGACAGGTTTCGAAGCCTCTGTCAGGCCCCTCCACCTTTGAAAGATGAAGTTCTAACTGCCCTGGAGTCCTGTAAGGCGCAGGATGGAGATTTCCAAGTCCCTGGTCTCAGCATCTGGACAGACCTATTGCTAGCTCTTGGGAGTGGGTCATGATAATGCATTTGGGAAAAAAAAGAGTTTTGGGTCTCAGCCCAGGTCCCAGTTCACTATGGGCAGTGTTCTGTTATGATGTATATGTATGATTTACAAAATTAAAATTCTAGTGCTTGCACCAGAACTATACCTTCGTATGTCTAAAACACTATTTTAGGTGCTAATTTATAATGGGCGGAATTATAATTTGTAAAGGTACTGTCATGTATTTTGTGGATAGGGGAGTGGCATTGGAAGTATCCTACTTAAAGCCAGGAAGATTAACAATAGTTGGCTTATTAGAAGGCATCTTTCTAAGAATGCTGAGAAGATGTATACTTTTCAAAGTGACAAAACACCTTTTATTCTATCAGTAAACTTATTTTTGTAGGTTTCCCTCCACCCACTCCTCAGTAGTGAGTTTTCTTTAACCAATATATGTGGTAAAAAAAAAAAAAAATGTTCGTTTGAAAAGCTAACTGGCCTATTTGGAGTTGAAACCCTGGCCTTTGGCCTTTTTAACCTAATAGCCTAACCAATTAACTAGCCTCAATCTGTATGAAGATTCTTTTTTTCAACAAGTTTGTTTTTTATTTCTGCAAATCATTACTCTCTAAAATTCAGAGACCAAACTGTATTTTTTTTAACCAAACAGTGCTATAAAGCACTTACTTAAGGATGAGGAAAAAAAAAATTGCTCAAAGTGTAGTAAATATATATATATATCCTTGGACTTAGCATTTGATGATAAAAGAATCAAACCAAAAATGAATTAGAAGACCCAGGTTTTAGTGTTTCAACCATTGACTAGATTAATAAATCACCATCTCCATGCTACAGTTGCCTCATATGTTAAAGTGTTTAAAATAGTTAAGATTTCCTCATTTTTTGGTGGTTGCCCTATGGGGACAGTTAAGAATATTTGTCTTTGTGTGTGCAGGAACCTAATTTTGTGAGTTTACCCAATTCCACAACTGGCAGAGTGATTCCCAATCACCAAATTTAAGAGTGTTTTATTTATTAATTTTTATTAGGGGGATATAACTTTGCATTCATAAAGGTATTTTTGTCACTATCCAAGTTAGTTGGTAGCAAGATATTTTGGAAAAAATAGGGATGTTCAGAAAGTTCATTTCTAACTAAGGAATGGAGTTAGAATGAGTTATATAATCTTGTAGAATTTTTAACTCTAGTAGAATGTGGAGTAAGCTGCTGTTCTACTAGCATGTACACGCGCCCCGCCCCCCCCCTCCCGCCTCAAATAATCCTGGTTAACAGTAGCAGGTTCTTTTTTCCTGTGGTCTGATTCCTTTTTCTACCTCTAATCCATGTAGACCGTTTTTTAGATTTCTTGTCATTAATGCAGGAAGAAAAGCAATTCCTTCTGTCAGTTACATGAACTGTTTCAGGAAACAATCTAGTGAAATTCTATAGGGCACATCCTAATATTGACCTATAACCCTAAATTCCATAACTCTAAGCTTTAGTTTTGGAGATTGACAGTTTGTAAACTTATTTCCATATCTCTGCAGCTATATTGCACACTCGTATTTAAAATGATAAAAATTGATATAGAATTAAGAATATTTTAAAATCCATTTTTATACTTAACCATATCTTATTTTAGGCTCTGTGCTATGTTCATCACATAGATAATCCTGTTTAATTTTCATACCAAGACTGAATTCTTATAAATTGATATAGGCTGAAAGAGATCAAGTAGAATGCCCAAGGGCACACAGAAAATAAGCAACATGACAGCAGAAGCCCTATTTGGTTTTGTGTTTTTGGTTTTGTTTTCCTCCCGCCCCCAGAGCCTAGCACAGTGCTTGGCATGTAGTAGGTACTCTAAATGTTTGAATAAATGAAACCAGAATCAGAACCTCAATCTGTATTCTTTATCTTATTTTAAACAGAATTAAATGTAAAATATGCTATTGATTATAGCCATCTTATATCTCTAGGAATCTATAAAAAAGTGAGGGAAGAATGGGAAATTGAGTAAATAAGTAATTTATGAGTTGGCAAATAAAATGACTTCATGTCTTTTGTAATGTTGTTAGTATTATTTGAGGACATACATCTCAATGTTCTTTTAGCCCTTATTTTGGATTAGTTGTAAGTATGTTAGAATATTTCAAATCTAAATACTGTTGTCTGTGCTGACTATTTATAATGTTTTGATTCTAATGGAAAATGCCTAAGATTTGGCTTTTGGTGAATAAATAAGGCACATGTATCGTCTCATATGTATGGTGCCATATAGTTTACTAACTTTTACAGTTAAATAATCTGGCAGAACCTTCGTAAGGGCAATGTGCTGTGAGCTTCCAGTTTATTAATTGAGACTCAAAAATTGAGTCTCAAGGTAGCAATTTGTCCAACATTGTATGGCTCTTATGTGGTAAAGCCAATGTGGATCTGGATCTTTTCTAACTTAAATTGCTCTACAAATCTTCTAGGCGATTTGGGGTGATTAGTGATTTGAAAACCAATATTTAGTTAAAAGGTCTGTATCATCATTGTAAATTCCAAACTAACACAAGGTCTGGCACATGGGAAACATATATATATTATTTAAAAGCCTGTTTGTTCCCTATATCTTTTCAATATTCTTTAAATTTGGGTAATTACCACCTGCTATAACTTTTACCAAGTTATTTCACTCTCTGAATGAGAGTTTATTCATCTGTTAAATGGAAAAAATGCCACCTTTCTGCTACTTAGCATAATTAAAAGAAAATAATAATGCATATGAAAATGATGTCAGAAGTTATAAAGAGGCATATTCACTTATTTAGGTTAATAAGTATAATAAATATGTGTTTATAAATTATGATCTACATTTAATTCATTAGTATTTTTTTAAGATTTTTATTTATTTGACAGAGAAACACAGCTAGAGAGGGAACATAGGCAGGGGGAGTGAGGGAGGGAGAAGCAGGCTTCTCACCAAGCAGGAAGCCCAATGCAGGTTTCATCCTGGGACTCTGGGATCATGACCTGAGCCGAAGGCAGATGCTTAATGACTGAACCACCCAGGTCCCCCAAACTCATCAGTATTTATGAAAAGCAACTGTACATAAAAATATAATAACTAAGAATGAAACTTAGTAGCTTTGGCCATTAAAATAAATTTAAAAGTAAATTCAGGTTAAAATGAGCTTGAGAGTTTAATGTAGTAAACACATTTTTATTGTATAAATAAGATAATAATAATATTAAATGTCACCTTGGCAATATTTTAATGTCTATTCCTTTCCATCTTTTAGTCATATGTCCACTACCTCTATGGCTATAACAAATGTACATACCATTTAGAGATTTTATAAAATTATAAAATGTTTTCATGTTTAGTTTTTAAAATTAAATAAGGAAAATCTGCACTGATTATAGACTAAGCCCTAAATAAGTACTAGTTAAATGCTTTTCCTACATTTAATGAGATGAAAATGTTGAGGTCTATTTCCACCTTTATTATGTTAACTTTTCTAATGATAATTTGTCATTGCATTTCTGGGATATTCAACTTAGTCAAATATATTAACTTTAATATTCTGTCCAATTCCATGCATATTTTGTTTAGATTTTTGATTTTCGGTTCATAAGTGAAGTTTGTCTATAATTTTTTTATTATTACTTTTGTTTGAAATTAAGATTATATTGTCCATACTGTTAGAATTATGGACTATTTCTGTTTTTCTTGTTGTATGGAAAGGTTTTATAAAATTGGAATGACCAGTAGAGAATTTTGTAGAATTATTCTCTAATACAATCTGGGCTTGATTTTTTTTTAATTACTTAACTTAAATTTAAATTTGTTAGTGGTTATAAGAGCTATTCATACTTCTATTTTTCTTTTTCTTTTTTTTTTTTTTAAGATTTTTTATTTATTTGACAGAGAGAAACACAGCCAGAGAGGGAACACAAGCAGAGGGAGTGAGAGAGGGAGAAGCAGGCTTCTCGCTGAGCAGGGAGCC
This sequence comes from Spilogale gracilis, assembly GCA_004023965.1. Taxonomy (NCBI): domain Eukaryota; kingdom Metazoa; phylum Chordata; class Mammalia; order Carnivora; family Mephitidae; genus Spilogale; species Spilogale gracilis. Next base: position 17,974 of record PITA01018794.1, on the reverse strand, counting down.
CAATGTGGGACTCGATCCCAGGTCTCTGGGATCATGACCTGAGCTGAAGGCAGTCGCTTAACCAACTGAGCCACCCAGGCGCTCCGGTACTTCTATTTTTTTCTTAAGTCAGTTTTAGTAAGTTACATTTATCTAAAATTTATTTCATCTACCTTTTCAAATTTATTCGAATTTTTTTATCACTAGTATTAGCTTTTTCAACATTAGTATATCTATAGTTCTATTTCTTTTTTGTTCTTTTTTTATAACTTAATCTGTCTTTGCTTTTTAAAAAAAAAAAATTAGTCTCTTCAGATGTTAAATGTTACATAATGTTACCAGAAAACTAATACTTTAAAAATGTATGCATTTTTTCCTTTCAAAAGTTTATGGTCTTATTTTATCTATTTTCTGTTTTATTCTGTTCTTTCCTTACTTCTTAAACAAGAACATTTAGCTTATTTGTAACTTTTCTTTTTGTATGTTTATGTAACATTTAGATTGTCTTCTGGATTCTGCTTTCACTGCAAGTCTCACGTTTTGACATTTATCTTTTTTGTTATATAATCATACCTCAGCCCCACATTTCAGCTAGAAATGGCCACCCAATTAGAAAGTAAATTTCCAGTTTCTTTGCAATTAGGTATGGCCCTCACACTAGGTTTTGACCAGTTGTGGGTAAGCCAAATTGATATGCACAACTTAGGATGCACACTATAGGAATATGAAATTATTTGCCCTTATGCCCTGTTTCTCCCAATGAACTGGAATGGCAACATGGTGCTAGTGAGCTACTTTGAATCATGGCTGAGGGGGCTGGAACAACTGCTGTAGGCTCAAAGATGAAGACTCATATCTGCATGCCACTCACATCTCTGCCCTTGGAGATACACGTTTGGCGGGGGCGGGGGCTTGGAGGGGTAGGGTGAGAGAGGTGGCTTGGAAATTTCCTTTCTTTCCTAAAATTCCAACAAAGCATTAAAAGTATGTTTTGTTGAGAATCTAAATGTTTGTAGCAGTTGAGCCCTACTGAACATACAGTTATGGCTTTGCCAGAAGTAGAAGTCTTCATTTTTCCTTTAACCCCTACCAACTCAACTTCTTTCCTCGATACTTGATGCCAAAGTTCAAAGGATAATTTTCCGGTATCAAGTTATTTGTCCTCTCCACAACATTAAACATACTGGCATATTAAGTAGTTGATAACTATTTATGAATACATCGTAATGGAGTAAAACAATAAAATAGGAATAAGAATGGAGTAAACATTTCTTTGGAGTGTTACCCTTGGGGCATATCTTTAAGAAATATAATTTTCCTAGTGGCTACAAGGAGGACAAACCCAAACAAAAAGAGTGGGGATCTCAATATGTGGTAGCATTTTCAAGCTGTAACCCCACAATCTGAAAAATCTGAAGCTACTTTGTTGCATTTGATACAGGTCAACCTTCCTCCATGTCAAGATTTAGTTGCTGTGGTTAAATTGCTCAATTTCACTTGGTTTTTATAATTCTTTTACATAATTTTGGAGCTCTGAAACAGAACACTGATGCTCTAAAGTAGTAGCCAGTTATATACAGAATGGCCCATCTTCCCTAGATAATTGTGGATATAGGATACTTATATTAACATAAATTAGTTAACATAAATGCTCTAGGAAGGAAGCATTGATTTCTCTCAGGAATTAATTGGAAATGATCAATCACTATTTTAGAAGTGTGGCAGTAGCATCATTTATCAGGTGCTAATTGTCATAGTGGGCTAAGAATGCCCTTTCGGCTTAGAAATCTGGTGGCCTTAAGGGAAAACAGCTTGAATAATTACAATAATTAATGTGTATACAACTGGTTCTTGAAGCTTCATTACTCTTAATATTGGGGTAAAGATTTGAGTTCCAAAGAGCTTACAGTGTTTTAAAATCTCATTGTGGGTTTGTCTTTTTATCTCACTGATGATCAGGACTTTAATCTCAGAAAAATTTTATATGCAGTAATTCAGAAGCGTAAGCATAGGGATATAAAAAGTGAATAATCAGTGTGTATTTTACTTATACAAGTACTACTGATAGGATTATCAAGTTCTGAATGAGTTCTATTTCAGCCTTCATGTTAGGGACATATCTGAAATTTGTACTGAAGTTTGGGTTTTACACATCAATATTTAAAATAAATTTATCCTGAAGGCATATTTATTTGTTTATCACTACAAAGCCTCTTCACTATATCCTTCGGTTTCAAATTTGTACTCATTTATGTATTCAAATAGCATTTGATCACCTACTTATATGTCAGTCTGATTTAATGCACTAAAACTGATTATAAAGCAATTTATTTAGCTTACATATTTTTATGTTATGAACCAAATTTTTTATTTCTTAAAAGACATCTGGAAAGCAATATGTAAGGTATGTGTAAATCAATATTGGATATTTTACTTTCCATAATTGTTCAAAACTCTATGGGATAGCTGTTGAAGCATTCATTATTATACCAAGCATCTGACACATTATCAATACTTATTTTGGAAGATATTCTGTTTGAGACTATGCATGCATTTATGAGCATTGACACTATGCCAAAATGGAATAAGAAAACAGCCCGCTGTTGGCTTTCACTGAATATAGATGCAGCTATAGACAAGAATGGGTAAAATGTGTTTGCTAATCATAGGTACGTTGGGTACCTTAAAAATGTTAACTGAATTTGAATCCACAATGGACATTAAGATAAAATATCAAATAATCTATTACTAATATATTGACTATCAAAATGAAGAACAGGGAAAACTATGCAGACTATAAATTATTTTATAGCTTCCTTTAGAGATAAAGCAATTACATAGTTTTGCAATGAATATTTTTGCCCAAGAAGGCAGTATGTTTTCTATCTTGTATTAAAAAAAAATTATGTTCACAATCTTTGATTATTTTCAAAAATAATCAGTAGATTGTGTAAATATTGATAGCCAATAGTGGAGATGAGGTTGGAAGTGCACATTCTCAGGCCTGTTTTTCCAATAATTGCAAAAACATGTGTTCCTGACATTGCTGGTTTGAAATTGTTGTTGGAAACATAAAATAAATTACAAGTGACTAACAAGAGCAATTTACAAAAGATACACGATCTAGTTCACTAGTCAGCAGGCGTAGGTTGCATATGGAATTACTATAGTAACCGAAACTAATCGAGAGCTGGCGCCATTTTCTAATTATAGCTGGAAGCCCTGGACCTTGTGCGCTGCACCAGTAAATTGGCCCCAGTAGATTCAAAATGATTTCACTGTTTGTCCTTATAGACGTTAGCTAAGGCAGGATATTTGAAGAATATGGCCTCTGTAATTTGTTAAAGGTATTATACCCATTTTTATAGTCTAGTTCTATGAATGGAATATTATACTTTATATTACAATTAAAAAGCATTTATAATTCCATTTAAGAGTTTTACAGGTTAAATAAAACTGATTTTTTTTTTTTTTTTTTTTTTTTTTGGTGAGGGAACTAAAGGACTAAGGACACAAAAAGGGGGAAATAAAAACCTCATTAAATGACTTTTCCTTTATGACTATTTTTATCATAAAACACTATCTCTGGGCAGCTTTGGATAAATTCTTTCATTGCTCTAAGCTTCCAACTTTTCATTTATATAATTTGGATAAGAATAATTACTTTTTCCTTCAGCAAAACAACCAAATGCCTGAATATTCAAGAACTTCTTTTAGGCATTCTTTTAGGGTAGATCTATTGGCGATACAGTCTCTTCATTTTTCTCCATATGAGAATGCCTTGATTTCCCTTTAATTCCTGAAGGATAATTTGGATCAGACATAGAAGTTGACATGGCTTTTCTTTCAATATTTGAAAATGTGCCCTTTCCTTTTGGCATTTGTGTTTTATGATGACAAATCTGTCATTTAAATAGTTTTACCTCTATAGATACAATGTCATTTCTCTCGGCTTTAAGATTTTTTTCTTTGACTATAATTGATGGAAGTTTGACTCTGGTGTATCTTTGTGGATTTCTTTGGCTTTATCCCATTTGCAATTTGCTCGGCTTTTCTATAAAAAAAAATCTGAGTATAGTGGAGGTACAGTGCCACATCATTTTCAAGTGTACAACCTGGTAATTAAATTCTATACACTATGCTATGCTTGCCACAAGCATGGCTATGATCCGTTACCATACAAAGCTATTACAGTATCATCAACTGTATTCCCTATACCCTGCCTTTTATTCTCCTGACTTGTACATTCCATAACTGGAAGCCTCTATGGCCCAATCTCCCCTTCACCCATTTTGCCCATCCTCCAACCATCAGTGTGTTCTCTTTATGAATCTCTTTATGAAAATGTATTTATGAATCTGATTCTGCTTTTTGTTTGTTCATCTACTTGTTCTGTTGTTTTAGATTTCACATATAAGTGAAATAATATGATATTTCTCTCTCGTGGTCTGACTTATTTCATTTAACCTAATATGCTTGAGTTCTGTCCATGTTTGAATCTATAAACTTAGGTTTTTTGCCAAATGTGGAAAAATTTCAGCCATTTTTCCTTAAAATATTTTTCAGTCCCACACTCTTTCTTCCCTTTCCATGAATTCAATAACATAATATTTTGTTTTACTTTAACAAGTCACTGAGTTCTGTCATAACTTGTCCCTCTGCAGTCTGTTTTCTCTCTTTTGTTCATATTGGGTAATGTCTATAATTCTGTTTTGAGTTCACTAATTCTTTCCTCTTTTTCTTCCACACTGTTGTTGAGTCCTTCCAATGAGTTTCTAACTTTAGTATTTTTTTGTTTAAGATTTTCACATGGTTCTTCTTTATATCTTTTATTTCTTTACTGAGACCCTTCCTTTTTCCCCCATTTGTTTTAAGTGCTTGTGATTGCTTATTGAATCCTTTATATGATTGTTGCTTTAAAATGCTGTCAGTTAATTCCAACATTTGTCTCATTTTTGTGGTAGTATCTACTGATTGTTTTTTCTCATTTTTCAAGAATATGTTTTGATAAGACAAGTTTGTTTTTTCCATTTAAGGGAAAGAAAAATGTAGCTCCTTGAAAGCTAGGTGCCGTAATAAAAGATACCATTTGCAATCTTAAGATCAGGGACTTTCAGCATAGGGTGCATTAACTTTTTCTGTTGAATTCCATTTTTATAATATGAATTTTTGTAATGTCATATTGTATGTCAATTATAATTCAATAAAAAATCACTTAATCAAAATATTTACTTGCTTACTTATACCTACCTCCTTGTACATAGTAGGTACTGCCTACCATTTGTCTGCTTGCTTATTACTATCTACTTACCTGACTTCCTACATCTATATAGGTATGAATATATATACAGATATCAACATGGATATAAACAAAGATCTATGCATAGAAAAGTATCTGGCAGTTTAGCTGAATTTAATGATTGTTATTGCTGAATAGTAGGATAGGAAAGATTTTTACATTTTTATTTGTGCTTCTGTTGAATTAAAGTAGTAGGCATAAAACGTTTTTTATAGACAATAAAAGTGCCAAATATTTTTCATGAAAATAATCTTTATGAATTCAATTAAGGAAATATATCAATATAGCCACCATCTAATTGATTTGGTAACCATTGCTAAGGTGACTACACACATTAATTTTATACTCATCAGTGGGGCATTGATTTAAAGAATTTTAAATAGACTCTATGGAACTGATTTATGTCTTCTTTGAGATCAGTTGTGTTGCAATCAGGTGTATTTTTTCCCTGGATTACTAATATACAACATAACAACAGAAGGCACAAAGAAAAGTCAGAGAAAAGAGACAATTGGCTAAATGATAAAGCAAAATGTGTTTGTATGTTTCTATAAACAATTATTCATAATATTAACAGCCAGACTTACTTATTCATTTATTTATTTATTATTAATTTATTTACTTTGCCAGAAGTTGTTTTTCTTTTTAAAAAATTAAGAGGGATGACAGACTTTTTTATAATTAGATCTGTTAATTGAAAATGATTTGTCTGTAACTTTGAGATGGAGGTACAAACCAGTTCCTTTCAAACTTTCTCTTGAGTCAGAAAAGACTGATTGAGAGGTAGAAATGATGTGACCTTTCTGCAATGGAAGTTACAAACTCTTGGCATGTCTTAAAAGAGAACACATTGGTTAACAATGTTGATTAGTTATCAAGTAAATCTCTATCTTTTTTGATATCCTAATTATGGATAAATACATAAAGATACACAGTGTTAAAAGATTAGAGGAAAGAAAGAAAAGAGAATATAATAGTTACTCAAATATCCTATTTTATGTTAACTGAATAAATTGAAATTTATTATGCCTTAAATATTCTATGAAATTTCTGTGTGAGTAAACAATATTTGCTTTACAATGGCTCTTTGACTGTATAATTATGCATGGTGGCTAATTTAAAGTAAAACACAATTATAGAATAACTTTCAAAAAATGGACCCTCATAATATTTTGAACACAAGGTCTTATTTGCTTGTCCCCGTAATGATTTCTTCAGCCTATTCCAAAGGATGGATGTTGCTAAGCTTTAACTAAGTCCAGAAACAGCTAAGAAAGGGTTTTTTTTCATTAGTCACTGACAATAGTGCTATTCATTCAGTTCATAACTAGCCATTATTCAATGGGATTCATTTTTTTTATTTTTTTTTAAAGATTTTATTTATTTGACAGAGAGAAACACAGCCAGAGAGGGAACACAAGCAGGGGGAGTGAGAGAGGGAGAAGCAGGCTTCCCGCCGAGCAGGGAGCCAGATGTGGGACTCGATCCGGGGTCTCCGGGATCATGACCTGAGCCGAAGGCAGTCGCTTAACCAACTGAGCCACCCAGGTGCCCCTGGGATTCATTTTTTAAAAAGATTTTATTTATCTATTTGCCAGAGAGAGCACACAGGAGTGAGTAAGCACAAGCTTGGGAAGTGGCAGGCAGAGGGAGAAGCAGGTTCCCTGCTAGGCAAGAATCCTGATGCAGACTCCATCCCAGGGCTCTGGGATCATGACCTGACCTGAAGGCAGATGCTCAACCAACTGGGCCACCCAGGCGTCCCCATTTTGTTTTTAATTTCCAACCCATATTATGCCATAGAGAAATTAACTAAAATGGGTGACTTCAAGTTGACAAACACTCTCTCCTCAGTTAAATTTTAGTTAGGCTCCTCTGAACCCTCTTTTCAACCAATCTTTACACTTGACCCTGTCCAGTTCTGTCTTTGGCCTACTCAGCCCAGTCTTAGCAAATAATCCTGCAAAGCAATCCCATCCTTGATATTTGATCACCCTTGATATCTGATAGACTTCTTCATCTCCCACTTAAATGTCTAGGTCCTTGACCTGTCTTTACCAAGAATCCTGTAAGGTCAGTTTAGCAAGAATCACCTTGTGTTTGATGTCTCCTCTTAGTAATTTTCCACGAATTGCACACTTACCTTACTAGTTTTCTATAGATATCAGGCCATCTTTGAGCCTGATATCTCCCCTACTAGAATAGTATTGAATAAAATATCCCTTACCATTTTAACAAGTATCAGAATAAGTTTTCCTTTAATAGAGTCATAATAGCAAGATAAATCAAACCTAAAGATGTAGTTTTCTGTGGTTTTCTATATAATCTGAGCATAGGTAAGAAGATATAGAAATAAGTATTATGCTTTTTACTTTAAAACTCATAACCAATCATTGAGCAGATAATTTGATAAGCACTGGCAAAAGCAGAAAGTAACGAGTGGCAGCTGGTCAAGATTTACTAAGAGGAAGTTATAAAAAAACCAAAAATTTTTTTCGCTTAAGTGAAGATTAGTAGGCTAATATTCTTGGAAATGCCATAGGCAAAACTCATCATGATTTGGGCAAGATATTTGGCAAAATATTTCACAGAAGCATTGTGTCCTCGGATGGAGGAATATGAGTTGGGTGGTTGTTAATTGGGTTCATTGATTGTATGACGTAGCCCCAGCCCCCACACACTTGATTGACTCTATTACATAAGTCTGTTTTATATTTGCTATAGTACTTATCATTGTTTGGGATTCGTTGTTTATTTATTTGATTAGTCATTTATTTCTTCATAGCACCTTGTAAGGTGATCTCATTATCTTCCTTTTTTTACAGATATGGAGACTGAGGAATAGAAAATTAAATAACTTGGTCAAAGTTATATACCCATAACTATTGCATACCACCTTCCTTAGTAGAGATTGAGAATGTTGAGTTTTATGGGCTTATGGGTGGATGTTCATGACTCATAAAGGCATAGTAGATACTGGGTATATATGACCACTAAGATCTCTTCTAAGCTCTGTTCCATAGTGAGGATTAGCCAAGGAAGGGAGCAGAGTGGTGTATGCTATTTAGATGTATTGGTTTGTGGAGGTCAGAGTGAGTGGGAAAAATATAAAACTAATATTAATTAAGCAATCATCATTCTATCATCTGAAAGGCAATTTCAGTGATCTAGGCAAAAATCCTAAAATAATTTAAATAGTTGGCAAGATTTAGTAGCCTAATGGTGTTAATAGAAATAGAAATAGAGCTGTTCCAAAAGATGGCCAGTTAAGATACATTTTATAAATAAGTTCGAAAGTAAAAATAGAATTAGATTAAAAATAAAATTAGAGTTTAAAGAGTTAGAAATTGGCATACAGCATTTGACATTAAATAACCTTGAGAAATGATGGTCGTAAGACTTGCTTTGGTCTCCAAGAAAGTTGGCATAAAAATTCTGTTCTTTGCCTTGGCCTTTTGTCTTTGATACTTACATCTTATACACTGAGAAAGTCACTCAGGTATTGTGTGAAAGGAGGAAGAACAATGTTCAGAGATGACATACAGGAAGATGAGAGGGGGACAAGAGGAACATGATGTCACAAAAACTGAAGGGCATTTTAACAAGAGAATGGTCCATGGTGTCATCTGGAAAGAAGGCTGAGAGGAATTGAAATTCCCTTGCATTTGACTAAAAGAAGGTTTTTGATAAACTCAGAATAAGTAGTTTCTCAAGGCTTGAAAGAAAAAGAACACAGTTTTTAGAAGACTAAAGGAAGTTATTAATACAAGAAAAACACAGAAAACAGACCACTGACCCCCTCACTGACTTGAAAAACTCAGTGCAAATAGAAATATTTCAGCGTATTTGCTCAGAACTCAATATTTGGAATCAGAAAGACACAAGTTGATCCCTATTGAGCAACAGAATTGGTTTCTTCAGAAAGAAATGAGGATCATAATAACACCCACTGACAGAGTCCTTGTAAAGATAAATAATAGTTGGTTAAGCAACTGCCTTCGGCTCAGGTCATGATTCCGGAGACCCCGGATCGAGTCCCACATCGGGCTCCCTGCTCGGCGGGAAGCCTGCTTCTCCCTTTCACTCTCCCTGCTTGTGTTCCCTCTCTGGCTGTGTTTCTCTCTGTCAAATAAATAAAATCTTAAAAAAAAAAAAGATAAATAACAGAATATGAAAATATTGAGAATAATGGTAAATGCTCAATGGTTACATTATTATGGAACGATAATGGTAAGAGGCCAAAGATAGAATATTTTAGGGTGTATATTTGTGTGTACATGTGTATTTAAAGTGGTTTTGTACATGTTTGAAAGGGAAGTATAATGGAGATTTGTAGTTTATGCCTTCTAGCATGCAGTGCCTCAAGTAATAGCACCCTGCTTTTGCTTCTGGTTAAGGTGCTCTGCTCTCCTCTAGACCAAAACATGAAGAAAGTGGTTGAAGTCCATTCACCTTAATCATGGTGTCCTGCCGGACTTGAGCTCATCGTCTGGATCTTTAGAGCTTCTCTGGTTTCTGGTCCTTTCCTCTTTTTTCCAACGATTCCTGTAAGTCTGTGAGGAATTTATAGCTTCCAATAAACTTTCTTTCTCATAGGTTGGTTAGGGATAATCTCTGTTGTTTGTGACCATATAGTCCTATCTGATATAAAGAGGAACCAGGAAAGAGAGATTAAGACACTAGGGAAAGGACAAGAGCAGGTGGAGTTCAAAGAAAATGAATGGAAAAGTTACTTTGGAGCGGAGGTAGACCCTCTTTCCCAAAGGATTACAACATCAGGGAGGATAAAGAACAGAACTGTGGACAAGAGTGTGTGGAAGCAAAGCGTATGAGAGACCTCACATATAACGGCACAGGAGGTAACCTTGATCTCAGTAAAGAAAATATTACACAGTCCCTCACTGTGTAATTAAGTGAGGACAGAGGGAAGGAAGAAGGACATCAAGGAGAAAGAAGGTATGAAATAACCATAATGAGGTGTCTTTTGGAAAGAGATAACTCATAAAACTAGAAGGAATTTTCAGGCATTGATAGGAAAACTTTGTATTAAATCATAGTGGAGAGAGTACTGCATATGCCATTGTTTTCTTCTCATGATAAAGCCATCCAGTACCAGTAAGCCCCAACTAACCCACATTCTTTGGCAGCAAGTGATGGTGAAGAGTAATTACTTTACATCAACCAAGTTAAAAAATTAGGTGTTCAATCACAGTAAGAGGTGAGTGTAAAAGAGTAATGAAATCCTGGGAGTTAGTACCACAGTGAACTCCAAGCATGACATGCCCTAGAGAAACAGAAAAATAATCACATTCATGGTCACATCGGTGAGAAAGGTACAGGAAACATTACTTACTGGCTGGCTCTGTCACTGAAATATTGAGGAGATTAAAAAGGAAATCTTGAATTATTTATATGCACCGCTGTGACTTCAGGAAAAATACCTTCTAGTTCTTACAGCAGATTTGATTTCAACTCGCTAAGCCAGAGGAGAGCAATAGAACGAACTTGTTTGAGAATGAGATGTCCTATAATGGCAATGATAATTTTAGCATGTGTAATCTGTGCTGTCCAATATGGCAGCTGCCTGGGTCTCCAGGTACATGAAGTGTGTTAGCACAACTGAGGAACTGAAGTCTTAATTTTGTTAAAGGTAATTTTAAGTAAAATTTGAGTAGTCTTATGAGACTAGTGGCTACTGTGTTGGACAGTACAACTTTAGGCCACATGTATTTTATTTATCTAGGGTTATTCTAAAATTATACATGCAGTATCCAAGATAATCCTAATGGATGGTAGAAATAATAATCTAAGAACAGATACAATAGCTAGGATTCGATTATAGTTTCAATTTGTTTGCGAAGGTGCATTAATGAAAGCTAATGCTTCCGTGTATTCTAATTTAAGTTAAAATGAAATCTCTGAATTCTAAATTAAAGGAGACAACTATTATCAAAACCATTATACTCACTAAAGATAATTTAACACATATAATACACTTTTAATTGTGTACTATGTATTGATGTTCAAGAAACAGTTTCAGTGTAAAATATCAGAGAACTGGAGGGAGTGGGTATCAGAGAAAAAATAATTTGGATAGTTTTCTCCTGGTTCATATACCTAACAATGTAACTGTAATGTCTGAGATTTTCTTGCTTCCAGAAACACTTAATCAAATGAGGAAAATAGTGTAAGTAATTTTAAGGTAAAATAGTAAAAGGCATATAAGAAAGTATGGAAGAAGAGAAGATTAATTCAAACTGAGACACACTGATAAAATTTTAGGTGGTAAAGAGAAAGATATATCCCCGACCATGAAGATATTATACAAATGATCATGCAAGAATTGTAAAGATGGAGAGATAGTAAATCATATCTGCTGAGACTCTTTTATATAAAGAATATTTAAGTAACCCATTAACTACCATTTTTTTAAACTTCTGCAAAAAGAGTCAAAGATGTAATTTCTTATGAGAGACTTCATAACGCAGAAATAAGTATTATTTTTTGAATTTCCACTGCAATGGTTTTATGTGCTTCTAACATAACTTCCAGTCTGGAAAAGATTACCAAACCATTTTAACAATGTAAATAATAACATTTAAAGTGAAGCTTGGGGGCGCCTGGGTGGCTCAGTTGGTTGAGAGACTGCCTTTGGCTCAGGTCATGATCCCGGAGACCTGGGATCGAGTCCCACATCGGGCTTCCTGCTCGGCGGGAAGCCTGCTTCTCCCTCTCTCACTCCCCTTGCTTGTGTTCCCTCTCTGGCTGTGTTTCTCTCTGTCAAATAAATAAAATATTAAAAAAAAGTGAAGCTTGAGTGCTTATTAAAATATATCCAACATAATAGATCATTTGGACATATGTCCTAATTTTAAGGATATAATTAAGAAAACCTGTTTCTCTATTCTATACATATTTTGCTTTTGAATTGTTTTTCTGGTTAATATATCTATTTTATTGGGAAAGGACAATGGTTACATGAGAGATGATATATTTCTATTGAGTATATATGAGTAATACAGGATGTAGAATTTGAGAAAACTTTCTGGACCCAAATTTCTAGTGCTGTATGCCACTTGTCAAATTTCTTCATATTTTAACTGCTAGAAGAACAGCTCTTTGGTAAAGCCATCAAGAAACAGTCATCATTGGTTCAATGCTGAATGTGAGTGTTGTTTACATAAAATTCTGGACACATTTTTATGTTTCTAAGATAAAGAGGTGGCTAAAGAAGAGTATTTGAAGTACTATAAGGTAGAGAGAGGTTCCATAGCTAATCTCTTTCTTGACCTACATAAGTCATTAATGGAAAGGTTCACCACATTACACATGGGAAACATGTGACTTTAATCAAGGAAGTACAGTTAGCACTTCTTAGAATTTATTTTTAATGAACTTTATTAGTAGTATTTATTTCACTGATAAAACAGTTTAGATCCTCTAAATTGTGGAGTATCTGTGTTGGCAACAAAGAATGAGAAGTGTAACTCCATCACCAGTACGCATGATATGTACACACAATACATTTTATAAATCATGCATAATATGCTATACTGAATCTTCCTTCAAGCTAAGCAACCATAAATATACTGTCTGATACATAACACCTACTTAGCAAAGGAATCGCGTTTTCCTAATTTATTTTCTCCTTCACGCACGTAGTTCTTCTTTCAGTTTGTTGACACCTTACCATAACTTCTACTAGGTAAGTTCTGATCATGATAAGAAATATGCATAAGGGGGTGCCTGGGTGGTTCAGCCATTAAGCGTCTGCCTTTGGCTCAGGTCATGATCCTGGAGTCCTGGGATCCTGGGATCGAGCCCCGCATAGGGCTCCCTGCTTGGAGGAAGCCTGCTTTTCCCTCTCTCACTCTCCCTGCTTGTGTTCCCTCTATAGCTATTTTTCTCTCTGTCAAATAAATAAAATCTAGAAAAAAAAGATAAGCATAAGATAAACACTTCCACTGTATACTTTGGGATTTATTCACTTGCCTAAACTATGTTAACACTTAAATTACCTTAAATTCCAACGTGAATTAATTATATGCTAACCGAAATGGTGAGGAAAAAAGAAAACAAAAATAGATATTTGCTAATTCCTCATCTTTTATAAGAGGGCAGTCAATAAATGCCATTTCATTTCTCAAGTTGTAAAATAAGAATAAAGTAATGTAGATAATTAAAAAAAATTCCAACGTGAATACTAAATCATGAAATTTAGAGTTGCTTGTTACAAAAAGTTATAAAAAGCTATTTCATCCACTCCCAGCCCTCTTAAAGCTAAGAAGGTTGACAGAATTTAATAAATAATTAGTTTTGATGATGGAAATGTAACCAGGACTCTAAGTTTTATATTAGCTCAGTGTTAAGTTTTTGTATCAAGTAAGTTTGACTTATTTGATCTATTCCTTTTCTTAAAATTTGACTTACCATATTTGTTATTGCATAAGTGATAGAGTACACTGAAATCCTTCACATTATTTTTTCCCGTTTCCTATAATTTTCCTATCTCAGTAAAAATATTGAAAATGAAGGCAAAGGAAGCATATATGGTATTATAAGAGCAAAGGAGAAAAGAAAAAAAAGTAGGGGCAGAGACCTAAGGGCTGACTCTGAAATGATAAAAATCAGAAGTTGAAGACTTATATTAAACTTTGCTTTTTGTACTGAAGGATTTGCAGATGATGTTTCCCAGTCAAGATCCTTGGAAGGCAGGTGATATCACATGCTAAATATTTACTAATGATTAGTTTTAACACAGTGAAGAAAAGACTGATCTTTATGGCTTTGACAGTAAAAATCCCCAAAAAAATTTTTTTAAGAAATTGACTTAATGTAAGGCTTTTTGTTTGTTTGTTTGTTGTTGTTTGTTCTTTTCCCCCCAAATGTAGGGTACTAAAAACAGTACTGGGTAAATTGTTAAATTCTTAACATTCCACTTAATACACAGTAGAGTAGGTTTAGGGACAAATCCTGTGTGAATAACAGTGAAAATGTTTCTCTCTTGAACCAGATTCTCTTTTTACTCTCATAAACAACCACAATTCTCAAAAAGTATTAAACTAGTGAAATCAAGAGCAGAACTAAATATCTTGACTGACAACAAGCACTGTAATAGAAAAATTCAAATGGAAAACTGGAATTTTTCGACTTTCATCTGGCTCGGTGATGCTTTTGGTTGGTTGGTCATGACTACTGCCTAAGGAAGTGCTGAGCTGAGGATTCAGAGATCACCTTGGTCACATTTGGTGATCACCTTCCCCCAGCCCCACTGGGATGTGGAATAGGAGCATTCATACCAGGTCTTCATGATAGGCTGTATCCAACTTTTCAGCGAGAATATTTCTGTGTGGGGGTGCCTAGGTGGCTCAGCCAGCGAAGCATCTGACTCTTAGTTTGGGTTCCGGACAAGATCTCAGGATCTCAGGATCCTGAAATCCAGCTCATGGGCTCAGCATGGCACCTGCCTGAGATTCTCTCTCTTCCTCTCCCTCCCCTTGCTTGAGCTCTCTCTCTCTCTTTCAGATAAATCAATCAATCAATCAATCTTTGGGAAAAAAGACTTTCTGTTTAACTTGTCGGATGATTGAATCAGGAACAGATAGTCTCTCTACTTGGCTGTTCCACAGTATCACATCATAAATAAATATTACTGTATGTCATTATGTAAAATGAATGGTAGGGTTTAGCTGTTTACTGTTATTGAGCAAGGACAGAGTTTCAGAAACAACATTGGCATATGTGATTATTTTACTTTTCTACCTGGCATATGGTTCTTTTATTGAGGGAAAGAAATCCCTCCTGCTGATTTAGTTATTTTTCATGTTTATAAGGTGTAAGTATAGGCTCATATGGTAGATTCATATAAAGCAGTCAGTTGCAAATAACTTGTAAAACACGATTTATTTATATTGCTTCCACATTTTCCTTCTTGCACAAAATGCATTTTATATATATTGCCAAAGTGATCACATTTCATCATTTAAAAATTGCAAAGATTGTGGCTAAGTTTTCTTTGTGTTTTAGTTTAAAATGAGATTTATGACTTTTAGCTGAAAAGGCACTGTTAGAATGAGGATACCAGACGTACTGGCAAAGGTAGCCTACCTTCCCGCCTGTCCTGGACGTGGATGCTTGTCATCCTTGCGGACACACCTCTTTTATCTGTTGTAGTCTGCAAACTTCACATTACCATCTCAGAGTGCTGCTGGGCAAAGGATTTTAGAGGCTGACTTTTTTCATAGACATTACCCCGGTTCCTGCTTCTCACAGCTTGGGGGGTGTTCTCAACATTTTCATTTCTTTGATTTTAAAAATGTAATTCCTGACATGCAGCAAAAACAATGAAATTTCCCTGTTCACATTGCTCCATCACCTATACCCTGTATCTCTTCATTTTTCAGAGATAATCACTTTTAACAACTTGATGTGTACATTTTCAGACAAAAACATCACATGATGCATATTGTTCAGTCATTTGCTTTTTTCACTTAATTAAGTATCTCTCGGCGATATCTCCATCTTTATTCATATGGACCTAACTCAGTTCTAATAGCTGCATGTTATTCAGGAAGGCAAATAGGTTATTATATATTTTTTCTCAATATACAAAACCATTCCCAAAATAAGGACATTTAGATTTCCATTTTATTGCTATTAAAATACTACAACTTGCATCCTTTCACAGACATCATTTTTTAACATGAAAAGTACATCTACAGGATAGGTTCTGGGTCCCTACGGGTAACTATTTTAAATTTTAAAGCTCTCTCCAAATTTCCTCCACAAAAGGCTACACTCACTTACAAATGCACAAATATTCCTTGATCTAGCAATTATACTCCTAGGAATTTATCCTGCATGGCTATTCACATCTATGTGATACAATTTTTGTATAATTTTTTATTGTAGCATTTCACATTGTACAATTTTTATTGTAGAATTTTTTTGTTGTAGCATTTTTTTATTGTAGCATTGATATAGCCATCTATTATATCACATTTACACAATGGAATATGATAAAGTCATAAAAAAGAATGAGAAAGCTCTCTGTTTATGTGAAAATTAAAGTGCAAGTATTTTGTATTTGTTTGTCAATGCATACAATTTTTTTTGTAAAAATACATAGATGACTAATTGAATTAGTTGCCTATGAGAGTTAAACTGCTGACAGGGAACTGGGTGGAAAGGGGAATTTTTATTATACGGTACTTTGTACTTGTGAATATTACTTATTCAAATATTTTTAAATATATACAATTTACCTTACCAAGTTTCTTACTAATATAGACTTATATTACATGTTAACTTCCCATTTTATAATGTATTTCCTAATTACCAAAGACACCAAAGATCTCTTATATGGTAATTGGTCATTGGTATTTCTTCTTTAGTGAAATACCTGTTTATCCTTTACCTCTATTTTTATTGTATAGGTTTTTAGCCTCCTTTTATATTTGAGTTAGTATTTTGTATGTTTAAAAATGTTACAAATACTTTCTCTCCAAACTCACCCTTATATTTTAACTGTTTTGTTTTTTTCTTTTAAAAATATTTTATTTATTTATTTGAGAGAGAGAATGAGAGAGCACAAGCAGGGGGAGC
The DNA here is from genome assembly GCA_004023965.1 of Spilogale gracilis. Lineage (NCBI taxonomy): Eukaryota > Metazoa > Chordata > Mammalia > Carnivora > Mephitidae > Spilogale > Spilogale gracilis. The sequence continues at coordinate 1,092 of PITA01018794.1, read as the reverse complement.
AACAGGCAGAGGGAGAGGGAGAAGCTGGCTCCCACTAAGCAAAGAGCCCCATGTGGTGCTTCATCCCAGGACCCCAGGGAATTAACCAGTTGAGCAACCCAGGAACCCTATTTTAACTGTTTTGATAACATCTTTAATCATAGTGATGGTTTAACGGCTTAAAAACCAATTCTGCTTTTTTTTAAAAAACAGTCTCTAATTTGCTCACTTAAGAAAGTTTTCCCTACTTTAATATTATAAAAACTATCTCTACTACCTTTTAAAATATTATAGTTTGTAAATGTTGCTGTTACAACTCTTAGAAAGAAGAAAACCTTCTGAGTTCCAACTCTTTGGTTGCTTGAAAGTAACTCCCAAGAGTCTGAGAAGCTATTGCTGTTTTTCAGAGTCATTTTTTTGTAAAACAGAAGAACCTGTTTTGTAAATAAAAATCATCCTAAGTTTGGGGCTTTTAAAAAATAAATAAATAAAAAATAAAAAAATAAAAAATAAATAAATATTATAGTTTTAGTTTTTATGTTTCTTACATGTATTTTTGTTTACATTAATTCATTTAAAATTGATCTTTATTCCATATGGAATATATTTTTTGCCTTCAGTGAATACAAACGGAGATCCCATTACCCCAACACCACTTATTAAGTAGTGTATATTTTTCCCATTGTTTTGCAATGTTAACTTTTTACATGCTGAAATCCCCGTGCAATGCTTCTCCATTCTCTACTCTGTTGGACTGATCGCTCTTTTCATTACAACCACTCTATTTTAATTTCTGCGTCTTCATAGATGTGATATCTGGTAAGTTTCCTTGCATTATTTTTACCAAGAATTTCTCTGTTATTCTGACATATTTTCTGCTTCAGGTGAACTTTAGAATTACCTTGTCAAATTCCACCTAAAAATTTAATGCCTTTCTCTTTAGATTATATAAAATTTACATATTAACTTAGGATAACATCTCTATAATTTTAAAGTCTTATCATCTGGGAAAATTGTATCTCTTTTCTTTTGGGATTTTAAAAATTTGTATTATTTAATTTATTCTTCATAGGTCTTGGGCATTTTTTATTACGCTTCTTCCTAGGTATTTTG
>PITA01018793.1:28398-39582 GCA_004023965.1 Spilogale gracilis | reverse complement strand
GAGACTCTGATTGGGGCAGCACCAGAGACAGAAACACTCAGTCACAGGCCAGGTGACACAGAGCGCAGCCGGAGACCAGGGAGACAGGCGTGACTGATGGCTTTTCTCTGGGGGCGCACTGAGTAGGGGGCCCCAGAGCTCTGAGCTCCTCTGCGCCACAGATGGGGAGGCCGCCATCTTCATTCCCAGGCTCCCAGGCGGGATGGAAAGCGTTCAGGGAACAAAAGCCCCAGAGCGCACACCTGAGCAGATCGCTTAGCCCCGCCCCCAGCAAGGGCGGGGCACTTCCGCCTCTGGCAAAGATGTTTGAGAATCAATACAACAGGCTCCTCCCCAGAAAATCAGTGAGAACATCCAGCCAAGACCAAGTTCACAGATCAATGAGAACTGTGGAACTCCAGAGCTAGTGGAATGCACCAAATGGAATTCTTGGCTTTCCCCTCATGATTATTTAGTCTTTCAGAATTGACTTTTTTTTATTTTATTTTTTCTTATTCTGTTTTTTAATGTTTTCTCTTCCCTATTTTAACATTTTTAACTATTTTATCTTATCAATACCTTTTCTAAAAACTGTTTTAATTTTCATTGTTTTAGTCATATTCTATCCCTTCATTGTATTTAAGCTTATTTTTTGTATACATACAGATTTTTCTTTCTTTAAAATTTTGGGATATAGTTTCTTCTAATAGATAAAAATGTACCCTAAATCTACTGCATGGCTTTATTCTAGTCTCCAGCCTCATCACATTCTTTCCTCTTTTTTTCTTTTTTTCTTTTTTCAACAATGTATCTTATCAATTCCTTAAGAATTTTTTTTAATTTTCATCTTTACAGTCATATTCCATCCCTCCATCGTGTATACCCTTATTTTTGTACATATATAAGTTTTGCTTTCTTTAAAATTTTGGGAGGCAGTTTCCTCTAACAGACCAAAATAAACCCACAATCAAGTGTGTGGCTCAGTTCCATTCACTAGTCTAATCATATATATATGATTAGATATATATATGAGAGAGAGAGAGAGGTATATATATATATATATATATATATATATATATACACATATATATATGGAGAGAGAGAGAGAGAGGTAGATATAGATAGATACAGATATAGATTTTTCTTTCCCCTTTCTTCTCCCTCCAGTTTTGAGTTTCTTCTGATTTTGTTAATATATATTTTTCTGGGGTCGTTGCTACCCTTTTAGTGTTTTGTTCTATCATTCATCTATCCTTATCTGGTTAAAATGACAAGGCAGAAAAACTCGCCTCAAAAAACAAAAAACAAAAAACAAACAAACAAAAAAAAACAAGAGTCAGTACCAACAGCTAGGGATCTAATCAATAGGGACATTAGTAATATGTCAGAACTAGAGTTCAGGATGACAATTATCAAGGTGCTAGTTGGGCTCAAAAAAAAGCATAGAAGATATTAGAGAATCCCTTTCTGGAAAAATAAAATCCCTTTATGGATAAATAAAAGAACTAAAATCTAACCAAGTTGAAATAAAAAAAGCTATTACTGAGGTGCAATCAAAAACGGAGGCTCTTCTGGTGGTGGGTATTAAGGAGGGCACGTATTGAATGGAGCACTGTGTGTGGTGTATAAACAATGAATCTTGGGGTGCCTGAGTGGCTCAGTTGGTTAAGCCACTGCCTTCGGCTCAGGTCATGATCCCAGAGACCCGGGATCGAGTCCCACATCAGGCTCCCTGCTCAGCAGGAAGTCTGCTTCTCCCTCTCTCACTCCCCCTGCTTGTGTTCCCTCTCTAGCTGTGTTTCTCTCTGTCAAATAAATAAATAAAATCTTAAAAAAAAACAAACAATGAATCTTGGACACTGAAAAAAATAAAATAAATTATTTTTAAAAATGGAGTCTCTTACTCCTAGGAAAAATGAGGCAGAAGAGAGAATTAATGATATAGAAGACAAAATGATGGAAAATAAAGAAGCCGAGAAAAAGAGAGACAAACTACTGGACCATGAGGGAAGAATTCAAGAGGTGAGTGATACCATAAAATGAAACAATATTAGAATAATTGGAATCCCAGAAGAAGAAGGAAGAGAGGGGCAGAAGGTATATTGGAGCAAATTATAGCAGAGAATTTCCCTAATTTGGCTAAGGTAACAAGCATCAAAATCCAGGAGACACAGAGAACCTCCTCAAAATCAATAAAAATAGGTCCACACCCCATCATCTAATAGTAAAACTCACAAGTCTCAGTGACAAAGAGAAAATCCTGAAAGCAGCATGGGACAAGAGGTCTATAACATACAATGGCAGAAATATTAGATTGGCAGCAGACCTATCCACAGAGACCTGGAAGGCCAGAAAGGACTGGCATGATATAGTCAGAGCACTAAAGGAGAAAAGTATGCAGCTATGAATACTATATCCAGCTAGGCTATCAATGAAAATAGAAGGAGAGATAAAAATCTTCCAGAATAAACAAAAACTAAAATAATTTGCAAACACCAAACCAGCTCTACAGGAAATATTGAACGAGGTCTTCTAAGCAGAGAGAGAGCCTAAAAGTAACAGAGCAGAAAGAAACAGAGACAATATACAGTAACAGTCACCTTACAGGCAATGCAATGGCACTAAATTCATATCTTTCAATAGTTACTGTTGAATGTAAATGGGCTAAATGTCCAATCAAAAGACACAGGCTATCGATGGATTAAAAAAAGAAAAGACCCATTGATATGCTGTCTCCAAGAAACTCATTTTAGAACCAAAGACACCTCCAGATTTAAAGTGAGGGGGTGGAAAAAAAATTACCATGCTAATGGACGTCAAAAGACAGCTGGGGTGCCAATCCTTATATCAGACAAATTAGATTTTAAGCCAAAGACTATAATAACAGATGAGGAAGGACACTATATCATACTTAAAGGGTCTGTCTAACAAAAAGATCTAACAATTTTAAATATCTATGCCCCTAACATGGGAGCAGGCAATTATATAAATCAATTAATAACCAAATCAAAGAAACACATCAACAATAATACAGCAACAGTAGGGGACATTAACACCCCCTCACTGAAATGGATAGACCATCTAAGCAAAATATCAACAAGGAAATAAAGGCTTTAAATGACACACTGGACCAGAAGGACATCACAAATATGTTCAAAACATTCCATCCCAAAGCAACAGAATTCACATTCTTCTCTTGTGCACATGGAACATTCTCCAGAATAGATTACACTCTGGGTCACGAATCAGGTCTCAACTGGTACCAAAAGATTGGGATCATTCCTTGCATATTTCAGACCACAGTGCTTTGAAACTAGAATTTAACCACAAGAGGAAAGTGGGAAAGAACTCAAATACATAGAGGCTAGAGTATTCTACTAAAGAATGGGTCAACCAGGAAATTAAAGAAGAATTTTTAAAAATCATTGAAACGAATGAAAATTAAAACACAATGGTTCAAAATTTTTGGGACACAGGGGCGCCTGGGTGGCTCAGTTGGTTAAGCAACTGCCTTCGGCTCAGTTCATGATCCTGGAGACCCAGGATTGAGTCCCACATCAGGCTGCCTGCTCGGGGGGAAGCCTGCTTCTCCCTCTCTCACTCCCCCTGCTTGTGTTCCCTCTCTGGCTGTGTTTCTCTCTGTCAAATAAATAAAATCTTTAAAAAAAAAAAATCTTTGGGACACAGCAAAGGCGGTCCTGAAAGGAAAGTACATAGCCATACAAGCCTTTCTCAAGAAATAAGAAAGGTCTCAAGTACACAACCTAATCCTATATCTAAAGGAGCTGAGGAAATAACAGCAAAAAAATCCTTAACCCAGCAGGAGAAGAGAAATTATAGAGATCAGAGAAAATCAATGAAGTAGAAACCAAAAGAACAGTAGAACAAATCAACTAAATCTAGGAGCTGGTTTTTTTTGAAGAATTAACAAGGTGCTAGACTTATCAAAAAGAAAAGAGAAAGGACCCAAATTAATAAAATCATGAATGAAAGTGGAGAGATCACAACCAACACCAAAGAAATACAAATTATAAGAACATATTATGAGCAACTATACACCACTAAATTTGATAATCTGGAAGAAATGGATGCATTTCTAGAGACATATAAACTACCAAAACTGAACCAGGAAGAAACAGAAAACTTGAACAGACCCATAACCAGTAAGTAGATTAAAGCAGTCATCAAAAATCTCCCAAAAAACAAGATCCCAGGGCCACATGGCTTCCCAGGGGAATTCTACCAAACACTGAAAGAAGAGCTCATATCTATTCTCCTGAAAATGTTCCAAAAAGTAGAAATGGAAGGAAAACATCCAAACTGATTTTATGAGGCCAGCATTACCTTGATCCCAAAACCAGACAAAGACCCCTTCAAAAATGAGAATTACAGACCAATATCTTTGATGGATATGGATACAAAAATTCTCGACAAAATACTAGCCAATAGGATCCAATAGTACATTAAAAGGATTATTCACCATTACCAAGTGGGATTTATTCCTGGGCTGCAAGATTGGTTCAACATCTGCAAATCAATCAATGTGATACAGTTCATTAATAAAAGAAAGAACAAGAACCATATGTTCCTCTCAATGATGCAGAAAAAGCATTGATGAAGTACAGCATCCTTTCTTGATCAAAACTCTTTCACACTGTAGGGAGAGAGGATACATACCTTAATATCATAAAAGTCATCTATGAAAAACCCACAGCAAATATCATTCTCAATGGGGAAAAACTGAGAGCTTTTCCTCTAAGGTCAGCAACATGGCAGGGCTGTCCACTATCACTACTGCTATTCAACATAGTACTAGAAGTCGTAGCCTCAGCAATCAGACAACAAAAAGAAATAAAGTGCATCCAAATCAGCAAAGAAGAAGTCAAACTCTCACTCTTTGCAGGTGATATGATACTTTATGTGGAAAACCCAAAAGACTCCACTCCAAAACTGTTAGAACTCATACAGGAATTCAATAAAGTATTAGGATATAAAATAAATGTACAGAAGTCTGTTGCATTTCTATACACCAACAGCAAGACATAAGAAAGAGAAATTGAATCAATCACATTTACAATTGCACCCCAAACCACAAAATATCTAGGAATAAACCTAGCCAAAGAGGCACAGAATCTTGTACTCAGAAAACTATAAAGTATTCATGAAAGAAATTGAGGGAAACAAAAAGAAATGGAAAAACGTTCCATGTGCATGGATTGGAAGAACAAATGTTGTGAAAATGTCTATGTACCTAAAGCAATCTATACATTTAATGCAATCCCTATCAAAATACCATCAATGTTTTTCAAAGAAATGGAACAGATAATCCTAAAATTTATATGGAACCAGAAAAGATCCCAAATAGCCAGAGGAATGTTGAAAAAGAAAACCAAAGTTGGCGGCATCACAATTCTAGATATATATATATATATATATATATATATATATATATATATATTCATATATATGAATATATATATATACCATTATATATATAATATTCCAATATATTGGAATATTATGCAGCCATCAAAACAAATAAAATCTTGCTATTTGCAATGACATAAATGGAACTGGAAGGTATTATGCTGAGCAAAATAGGTCGATCAGAGAAAGATAATTATCATATGAGCTCTCTGATATGAGGAATTTGAGAGGCAGGGCGGGGGGTCGTGTGGCGTAGGGAGGGGAAAAAAATGAAACAAGATGGAACTGGGGAGGGAGATAAACCTTTAAGAGACTCTTAATTTCAGGAAACAAACTAATGTTTGCTGGAGAGTGGGCAGGAGGGATAGGGTGGCTGGGTTATGGAAAAAATAAAAATTAATAAATTTTTTTTAAAAAAAGAGTCAGTGGGAAAGATTCAGTAGGAAAGGGTGGGCCAGCTTGAATGGGGAATCACTGAAGTGGCTACAAACAATAGGTGAGCCAAACAAAATTCATCAAACTTAAATTAATCACACATACTGGCTATCAATTACATGTCAGTCAATGGAATAGTACAAGGCTGAGAACATTTGATCAGGAAGAAGGAGGGATTTCTAGGAAAAGAATTGTGGAGGCATCAAAGAAAGAGAAAAAGGTTACTGCCATGCCCTGTAAGATGGCTCAAACTCAGAGGAAATCTCTCTGGGTAAGAGTGCCTTCCATACCAAGGGGATCAATCAACAGAAGGAAGACTTCCTTCAGAGGGGAAGAAGGAATAATCTGTGAAATCAGGGCAGATAGAAAAATGTTTTCAACATTTTCAACAAAAACCAGTCAGAGAATTGGAGATAATGTCATGGAAGGCATGCTAATCCATCTACAAGAATGCGCCCTGAGGCTGGACAGCACTGGAGAGGATCACTACTAAAATGGGAACTAGAAATGTGTCTATGAATATCTAAGAAGTAAGTGAGAAAAAAAAGCTTTCAAGAAAAACTAAGCTGGCATTTCATCATAGACCAGTTAATAAAATATAGACTTCTTAAAAAAAATAAATAAATAAAAAATATAGACTTCTTAATTCTTATATTTCCTTAAACCTTTTAAACATCCTCCATATTTATTATCAGTGTCATACTCTCTTCTGTTGGCCTCTGTGATATCACGTCCTTCTGCATTTTCCTCCTTTACCAGCTGCTTCTCAGTTTCCTTCTGAACCTCTTGTCCTCTGTAGGACCAGTAAAGACTAGAGCTAAGCTTCAAATCTGGGCCCCTTTCACTTCTGAATCTCCATGTTCTTATGTGATGTCAACTACTTCCATTGTCTTAACATGATTTATATGCTAATGGTTCCCAAATCTTTAGCCCTGGCCTGCTTGCTTACATCCCTAACTGCCTACTTGACATTCCCACTTAGATGTCTGACACACATATCAAATTTAGGATGTCATAAAGGGGAAGAAAAAACAAAAAAAACCTTTGGATTTCTTCTCCAAGGCTCTTCTTCTACTACTTTTTCTCATGTAAGTAAATGGAACCATTGTTAATGGGAAACCTCCTTTACAGGCCTGAAGACCACCCAATGCTCACCATATAATTAATCATTTTTTTTACTTTTTGGTGGGAAACAAAAGGAATTAGCCAACCAAAAATAATCTATTGTTATGAAGGTAAACACATTAAGACTTGGATGCCCCATTCCCAAGGGATAGAAAATGCATTTTGCCGCCAGGGAAGAAAACATTCAATGCCTACAAAATCCCTATAAGATGAAAACAAAAACCTTTCTTTGACCAGACAGAAAGCTTGTTCTTCAGTGTTTTCATTATAGAATGGAGGAAACTGCACCACTGTTAAACTGCTTTGACTGAGGGAAGAAGGCTGTGATTAGCTGTCCTGGGAGAATCATGAAAGAAAAGTCCTCTCCCCTTTTAAGCAGCGCTAGTCACATTCACTGGCAATCCCACACCTTTGGCATGACCTGCAAGACCCCTACTTACATCTCCACCCCTTCCACAGCACCCCAGCCTCGTTTTCATTTCACTCCTAGAAGAATGCAAACTCTGCTTCTGTGTCTTTACCTATTCAATCCCTCTGTGATACATCCTACACAGATGTGCACACACAAACATACCCACACAGGCTAGCCAGCTCCTAGTCATCCTTCAAGACTCAGCTTCTATATCATATCTCTAGAGAAGCCTTCTCTGACATATTCAGCCTCACTATTCCTGTGATGTGGTTTCATAACTTCCTCTGTTTCTCTAACTACTTATACAAATTGTAATTTAATAAGCATTTATGCAATTTTATGTTAGATATACCTAACATACTGCATTCTGAGTTCCAAGAGAATAGTGACTGTGTCCCCAGAACCTCTCACCCTTCCCATGTTCTCAGTAATCACCTATCCAGTAGTTCTCAAGCCTCGACTGCTCATCTGAACCACACAAGAAGCTTGTAAACCCACCAATGTTAGGACCCAACGTCCAGAGATACCGATCTAATTATTCTAGGCCAGGACTCAGGCAGCAGCCTTTCTAAACTCCCTGGGTGACTCCAGTCTACTTACTGGCGGAAACATTCTTTTGCACATGTAGACTACACGGGGTAGACTTTGAGAGGAGTTTGATCTTCTTGGTGAGGTAATGTGTTGATCAGAAGGTACTTTAACAGAACACCAATGGCAGGCTTATAGACTTGAGAGACTGAACTGGAGGTGAAGCTTTCCCAGCTCTTCCCCATTCCTATCCCTAGGCCGTTGCCCACCTGCTGTCTGCCTCAGAGTCAACCCATGAGGATGGAGGAGAAAACAATCACAGTCAGTGAATGGCTGAGAAAAGGGGTTTGGGAACCATGATGGAGGTGTGGGGGTGGGGAGTCAGTAATAAAGTGAGGAATGAGGAAAGTATTCCATTGGTATAATTTCTTAAGTCCTAAACCAGAAATCACAAACTGGAAGCTGGAGACAAGGATCCTATCTACAGATATTTGGCCTCCCAGTGCTTTAATTTTGTTGTTATTATTACCCTGTGCTCACCCCACATGTAGCTACCATCGATCACAGACAATACTAGTACAGTATCATTGACTATATTCCTGTGCTATACCTGTCATCCCCATGACTTATTCATTCCATAACTGGAGACCTCTATCTCCCACTCCCCTTCACCTTAATTTTTTTATATAGTAACATGAAAAATTGAGAAAATTTACCTTGAAATACTCACTTTCCACTTTTCTTTAAAAATGTTTTCCAGATCTCTGATCATATTGGGAGCACATTCCTACAGGGCCACAATATCTGATGCTAAGGGACATTTGTCCTATTCTGAATGGGGCTCACACTCCACACTTCATCCTTGGCATGGCCCGTCCACCTCACTGACTTATTTGATCTGCCTGATATCTATAAATATTTAAGCTTCCAACCTCTATCCTGAGCCATGAAACTTTGCCCCACTGCATACTGGTCCAGGGCACAAATAAGCAAGTCAGGCAATGTAACAATGCCTGACCTCCCTTCCCCACTCTCATCTACCCCCAAACCAATAGTTGGATCCTATGTGACTTTACATCATTTCTCTGAAGCTTTTGGTAAAAAACCACTGAGCCTCTGTCAGTGTCCAATGTACATGTTTATAGGGGGAAGATTACCACCAATGGATGAAGAACAGAGAGAAGGTAAACCAGCACCAGAGTCTCAATGCAGACATTTCATGCTAAATCTCACTGTGACAACAATAAGCTGAGAGGTGACTTCTCAACTAGAGACAGTGGAAATCTGAACTCCTGATTTTCCTCTTTCCAGAGATACCTTCTTTCCCTGGGAAAGAAGGAAGGGGACATTGTCATTGACCTCTAAAATGAATGGCTTATGTCCCCAGCTTTCACGTCTTCATACCAAGTTGTACCACTCTTCTGAAGCTTCCCTCTTAAAAGCATCAAGATGCTAGTGCCCTCTGGGGAATTTGACATTACAGAGTCCTCTCCACCCCAAAAATTTACCTCTTTTTAGCTCTCAGTTCTGCTCCTTTTTACTTCTCATTAGCTTGACTTCTCTTACAATTCTTGTCTCATAAATAGATTAGTTTTCCATGATTCTGCTGACTGGACACTTCCTGGATGTCCCATCATCACCTAAAATTTTGCTTTTCTCTCTCCCTTTATTCATTTTCATGGACTTCCGGGACTGCCAGGAGCCAGCCCCAGCAACAGTCAGGGTCCAGAAAGTGGGGAAGGTGTCGGCGCTTTCTAATGAGGAGACCGGACTTGAAGAGTGGTGTGGGGATCTCCTGAAAACACTGTTCTCAGGGCTCTTTCTTATTGTGCTTCTGGTCTGCAGCAATGGACTATATATCATTAATACTTCTGGTGACTCAAAGAAAGAAACTCCCTACCAAAGAAACTCCCTACCAAAGCCCCTCTTGGGATCTGATAACAATCCAAATCACAGGGTGAGTTCACAGCAATTTAAGGCAAAGAGGAAGGTAACTTAAGTTTTTAACTTCTTACAATAGATATTTTCAAGAGAGGAAGCTTGTAGGACAGGAATCTGCTTATGATAGAGGGCAGAACATGCAGTTTGAAAAGACATAGTCATTGTTACAGGCTTGTATTTAGAAAACAAAATGCACCTCTTAGACAGCTAATCCTACAAATAATTGCATTTATTAAGCAGTTGTTATTTAGTTATTCATTAATTTGGTAATCTTCTTTAACATCTTCCTGAGTGCTAGACACTAGGTATTAACATTTAACAAGATAGACAGGGCTTCAGTCCTCAGGAACCATGGGGATAACAGACACTATACAAATATACAATAGATCTAGATGGGTAAACAGAAATAAATACATCATGACCTCTGTGATAAGTGCTATAAACCAGTACTTCAGAAGTACTGGCAATGTTGAGCCTACCAGGCTCTACGACCTCAGGGTTTTATATTTGCTGCTCTCTCCATGCGCATCTCTCTTCCCAGATCCTTGTGTGGCCAGCTTCTTCTCACCACTCATATCAAAGAGGATTTCTCTAATTTCCCTACCTAAAATTTCTCCCAGCCTCCCCACCCCCACTAATTCTGTCCTGTTACACTTTGTTTTTTCATAGCACAGATCACTATTGGAAAATATATTATTTATTTCTATATATGTTTTTTACCTGTTTCCCCAATTAGAGTCTGAGTTCAGTGATGGTATGGATTTTGTCTTTTTTCTTTACTGTAATCTTAGCATTAAAAATAGTACATGAAATGAGGGGTGCCTGGGTGGCTCAGTCATTGAGCACCTGCCTTTAACTCAGGTCAAGATCCCAGGGTCATGGGATTGAGCCCCACGTTGGGCTTCCTGCTCTGTGGGAAGCCTGTTTCTCCCTCTCCCACTCCATCTGCTTGTGTTCCCTCTCTTGCTGTGTCTCTTTCTGTCAAATAAATAAGTAAAATCTTTTCTAAAAAGTAGTGTGTGAAAGACAGGAAACAACAAGTGTTGGAGAGGCTGCAGAGAAAGGAGAACCCTCTTACACTGTTGGTGGGAATGTAAACTGGTGCAGCCGCTTTGGAAAACAGTGTGGAGATTCCTTTAAAAATTAAAGATAGAGCTACCCTATGACCCTGCAATTGCACTACTGGGCATTTACCCCAAAGATACAGATGTAGTGAAAAGAAGGGCCATATGTACACCAATGTTCATCGCAGCAATGGCCACAATCGCCAAACTGTGGAAAGAGCCAAGGTGCCCATCAACAGATGAATGGATAAAGAAGATGTGGTACATATATAC
>PITA01018793.1:10860-28298 GCA_004023965.1 Spilogale gracilis | reverse complement strand
TTACTTGCGGTGCATGAGGGGTAACCTCGAGGACAGTGAGAGAAGGAAAGTAAATGGGAACTAGGGTAATCCAGGGAGGGAAACGAAACAACAGAGACTTTGGACACAGAAACAAACTGAGGGACTTGGAGGGATGGGCATAGAGGGATGGGAGAGCCTGGTGGTGGGTACTGGGGGCACCTAAAGCATGGAGCACTGGGTGTGGGGAATGGGGAATGAATCTTGGAACACTGGAAAAAAAAATTTAAGTAACAATAAAAAAAAGTAGTGTGTGAGATGAAATATATACTCTAGATTTTTGGTAAAATAATGAAGGAACAATTACAGAATAACAAGGAGAAGCCTACCCAGACAAAATAGTCAAGGAAGGTTTCTCTAAGTTAGTGACTTTTTAAAAAAAAATTTACAAAAAATAATCTGCAACCAAAACTTCTTATCTGGTGTGGACACACACACACACACACACACACACACACACACCAACCAGTTCTTAACCTAGAACATGCCCTGTCCTGAATCTCAGGATGACTTGTCAAGGTGGGGTTGGCTTTCAACACCGATCCCATCTTCCTTCTATGGGTCTTCCTGTGCTGTAAAAAGAGAGCATCTAATAAACTATACATTCTAGACTTCTATGAAGTGGGCAGTGCCTTTGTGTTTTTCTTCACCAACTTTCTGCTGCACAGATACAGGTTTGAAAGGAGGCAAAGTATCAGATTAAACAGTGTTAACAATTCAGATATAGAACTCAGAGCTCAGAAATAGAATTCACAGGAATCAGTGACTTGACTATATATGGGAGATGAGGAAGAGACATATGACTATCATGAGTCAAAAAATCAGTGATTGAAATTCAAAAGTGAAGAGAAGGAAGTTTGAAGAAGATAACCAATGTGGTCTTGAATGAATTTAAGCTGCCTGAAGGACATCCAAGTTCCATTCAGTGAACAGTCAGACATAGAAGACTAGAGCAGGAGAGCCCATTTGGGGCTGGCTCTACAGATCTAGAAACCACATGCATTTGGGCAGCAGCTGAAGCCATAAGATTGGTGGGATTACCCAAGGAGTACATGCCCAGTGAGAAGATAAAAGAACATGTAGGGAGTCCTGGCTAACTGAGAAGTTACCCTGAGAAGGAAAATCCAAGAGAAAACAACAAAGGGAATTGACAGAGAGGTAGGAGAACCAGCAGATCTCAGAATCACAACAGTTCAAGATAAAAGAGGTTCAAGAAAGTGGAAGTGATGACAAATTCTGCAGAAAACTTAAGTAAAAAGTTTGCTAAGCAGGAAATCATGCATGACCATACAATGAGCAATTTTAGCATTGACTCTCCTGCTAGAAGACTGTGACTCCGCCACTCTTCCTGTTCGAGTCATATGCATTCCTCGGGTCACTGTCCCCCAACTCCTTGAGTTTAACTCCTGACTGGCTGTCTTATAAACTCTTCAACACTATTCCTTTTGAGCTTCTCTCTATGCATATAGTCCTTCCATTAGCCTTGTTTTTCAGATCCCTGACCTCCTCTCCTCCAATGACCTTGTCTTCCACTTTTTTCACTTGCTTAGCCTTTCAGTTGCTCCATCCTGGTCTTCTCCTCTGTCTCTCTGACTCCTTCTTACTCCTCCTTGGCTTGGCTCCTCTTGTAATTCCTGTCCCATAACTTGATTTGTTTCTCTAGATTCATCTTCTGTAGTCATACCTAGTAAAGCTACAGTCTTTCTCTAATCTTAGTTTCAAGCATCCTGCTCTCTCTAATCCCACCTTCTATCTTTCCATTTCACTCCTTGTTTTGTCCCAGCTCCAATAATCCCTTCACTTAAAGTCCTTATTTCTCAAACCCCACAACCCATCTGTCATCATATGCTATTGGTTCTTTCTTTAAAATAGATCCATAACATCTACTTCACTGTGTCTTCCCTGATCCTGATCACCATCATCTATCAGCTAAATTACTGCAATACCCTCCCAACCAGGTAGGCCGGTTTCCCATCTTGTTCTTTTCAATCTACTGTCAACACAGAGTGATTCTTTTAAAACTTCGGTGAGAATGTATCACTCCTCTGCTCAAACCTCTCCAATAGCTTCTTAGTTCACTTACAGTAGAAGTTAGGGTCATTAAAATGTCCCAAAAGACCTGACATCACTTGATCCTCGCATCTTCCATTACTTCTCTGGCCTCAATTCCTACTAAATTTTCCCCTCGCTCTCAGCTCCAGCCACACTGGCTTTCTGGCCATGCTTGAAACATGCCAAACATTCCTACCTCAGGCCTTAACACTTGGTTATTTCCACTCTTTGGAATGATATTCTTCCAGATATTTACATGGCTTACTTTCTTATCTCCTTCTGGTTTTGTTCAAATGTCATTTTCTGGAGAAAAAGATTTGGGATCCATTTGTATTTGGGTGACAGCTGAAGCCATTGTATTGATAAGGTAACATAAAGAGTGTGTCTGTAGTGAAAAGAGAAGATGGTCACTTACAGAGCCCAGAGTAATATCATGGTGGGAGAGAATCCCAACAGAAGAACAAAAAAGGAATCAACAAAGGATTAGGAAAAAAGCAGAAAACCCTAGTGTCACAAAATTCAAGGAAAGGGAGAGAAACAGGAAATAGAAGAGTCACGTAAATAAATTCTTCAGAAAACTTAAGTAATATGTAAGTGTGCTGAGTAGGAATTCATCAGGGACTTCAGCAAGGACAGTTTCCTTGACATGGTCCATTGAAGCCACTGAGCAAGGGTTTGAGAAATATCTGGAAAATATAGAAGTAAAGACTGAAATTGGAGAGATTATTATTTTGAGAAACTTGGTTCACCAGAGAAAGAAATTAGATAGTAACTAGGGGTTAAAAGCAGGTACATGAGAAGAAAAGTTTTTTTCCTTGAGTTTATTTATAGACTAAAGGGAGGTAAAAGAGGGAGAAGTGATATGCCCAGTAGAGGGTAATTAATACACCAAAGGCCTGTAAAGAGACTTCAATAGCATCCAATAAATATTTATGGTGGCCCCACTACCAACTGATGCCACGTGATAGGATACAATGAATGAAATAAGCATATCATAGCATTATGGATGTAGGCAAGGTTAAAACCACAACCACAGACTCTGATTTTAAAGCCAAAAGGATGGGGCGCCTGGGTGGCTCAGTTGGTTAAGCAACTGCCTTCGGCTCAGGTCATGATCCCAGAGACCTGGGATCGAGTCCCACATCGGGCTCCCTGCTTGGCGGGAAGCCTGCTTCTCCCTCTCTCACTTCCTCTGCTTGTGTTCCCTCTCTGGCTGTGTTTCTGTCTGTCAAATAAATAAATAAATAAAGCCAAAAGGAACAAAGGAAGGCAGAAAGGATTGGTTACAGGAAATTGAGAGACTTCATATTTTTATGGCCTCTATTCTTTCAGCAAACAAGAGACTATAATCTGTTGATGGTGAAGGGAATATGAGTATGGGGCATAAGGAAGGTATTTCTGGTTAAATATTTGTAATAATAATTAAAGGAGAATAGGAGGGAAATCTAATAAAACGAAAATGAAAAAGAGCTATCAAACAACTCTGGGACACCTGGGTGGCTCAGTTGGTTGTGAGTCATTCAGCTCAGGTCATTATCCCAGGATGGAGTCGCACACCAGGCTCCCCGCTCAGTGGAGAACCTGCTTCTTCCTCAGCCTCCGCCCCTCCCTCTGCTTGTGCATGTGCACTCTCTCTTTCTCAAAATAAATAAGTAAAATCTTTTTTTTTTAAGATTTTATTTATTTGACAGAGAGAAACACAGCCAGAGAGGGAACACAAGCAGGGGGAGTGAGAGAGGGAAAAGCAGGCTTCCCGCCCAGCAGGGAGCCCGATGTGGGACTCGATCCCGGGTCTCCAGGATCATGACCTGAGCTGAAGGCAGTCGCTTAACCAACTGAGCCACCCAGGTGCCCCAGTAAAATCTTTTTTTAAAAAAGCTCTGAATGTCTACATCATATTAAATGCCATTAATTTGTAGAAGCTCCATTCTCTGCAATTATGTGATTTTTATCCACTAAACTTCAGCACTCAAGTAGAGAATGGCTTATAAAACATACAGATGCTTGATGGCTTACAGGACAAGGAAAGAGGTCATGTGTAGTGATAGGATCCTGAAAACAATCAGCCTGGGTTTGTCTATTTCCAACACATCTTTTCGTTGCCTGCCTCTAATAGATAGATGGTAAAAGCTAAACACCTACTTCCCCAGGTCCCCTGCAGCTAGGGGAAGCCATGCATCCATGAGACATAAGCATAAGTCTATATGTGTTGCTCTTCTGTTTCTCCTTTCTAGTGTCTACAGCACAGTCATGAGACCTAGAGAAGCAGCAGCCACTTGGTAATTTTGAGGCCACAGTAGGTGGATAAAGTTAGCACAGTAGGATGTCAGAGCAGAAAGGGAGAAAGAACATGCATTCCTGACTGTGTTCAGTGCTGTTGTTAAGAGCTCTGAACTGACTTGCCTCAGGCTTCTTATTATGTGGAATAAATAAACCCTTATTTATGCAGAACATGGTTTTTGTGCTTTCTGGTGGTTTGCAGCCAAATGTGTTCATACGTGAAATAGAGGTCCGGGCTATGTAAATATGTTAGTCACGATACATTCGGGTGTAAAAAACAAAAATATTTAGGTAAATGTAGAAGCTTCTTTTGTATCCCAGGTGTGGGATACAAAATAGACCCAGTTACAATGCAGTTCTGTTTTGACAGAGCCTCTACTTCAATGATGTCTGTCTCAAATGTCACTAAATTGTTTCTGTACTGCAAAATAAGGCTAAAATTGGGTTGGGGTGGGGGGGTAATTCTAAAGTAATTTAAGGAAAAATAAGTGGGAGAGGATTTATTGACTTGTATGGCTGGAACATCCAAGAGATAAAATTGGCTTCAAGTCCAGCAGGATCCATAGTTCAAATACCATAAGAAAAATTATCTCTCTTTATCTCTCAGCTATGCTTGCCTCTGCTTGGCTTTATTCATTCCCAAATCTCTCCAAGCTTCCAGAAGCTCTGTTTTTACATATTCTTTAGTGCTCATGACCCCATAGGCTGACCCTGACCCTTTCTCTTATGGTGTACATATCAACCCCTAACAAGGATTGCTTGGATGGCCTGGGTCAGAGGCCCACATCTATGGTGGAGGTGGTTAGGCCACAAGACCAACAGCCCCACCACATGGAATGCAAGAAGAGTCCCCAAGCAATACCCATGTTCAGCATACAGAATAGGCTGATGATAGTGGGAAAACAAAGGGGCTAGGAAGGAGACAAATGGGGGGAAATGAGTGGGTTATTGGACTGGAAATATTGATGAGGTTTATAATTTCTATTGAGAATTAATGCAAGATATGGGAGGATAAAAATTTATGGTCAAAGAGTAGGATACAGAAATTCGGTATTTCAGACAGGTGGAACAGTTCTAGATAATTGGCAAGGTCTAGTTTGGGTATATAGAAGAAGGTGGTAAAAATAAAGATCTGATTCAAAAAGATTAAGGTACTAGGTCAAGATTATCAAGAATAGATTTATATCTTCAAGGCCTTAAACTAGTAAGATATTTATAATACCTGTGTGAATTAGATATGGCTATATAATAAGTTACCCTTGGAAACCACCATTCTACTTTCTGTTTCCTTGATTCTGATGATTTCAGATCCTTCCTGTAAGTAAAATCATACAATATTTATTCTTTTGTGACTGGCTTACTTTATTCAGCAAAATATCCTCAAATCTCCTCCATGTTGTAACATGTAACAGAATTTCCTTCCTTTCTGACACTGAATATCTACTGAGTTTTTAATTGCAGCAATTATATGCTGTTTTCTGGAAATTGGACTTTACAATATCTTGCTTTTTGTTTTACTCTATGTTTTTAATAATTTTAAGTGTAAATATTTTGCTTTCTAGAATATGATGCCAACCTATTATTTTAAGCACTTGAGGGCTCAAAGTTTCCTTTTTTAAATATGCTGACTTTGTTTTTTAAGATTTTATTTATTTATTTGCCACAGAAACACAGCAAGAGAGGAAACACAAGCAGGGGCAGAAGGAGAGGGAGAAGCAGGCTTCCCACCAAACAGAGAGCCTGATGCAGGGCTCAATCCCAGGACCCTAGGATCATGACCTGAGCTGAAGGCAGACACTTAATGACTGAGCCACTCAAGCACCACTAAATATGCTGATGTTTAAACACTAATGAGTTGTTCCTTTGTGTGCTTTGAATTCCCCAACAAAGAAAAAATGGGAAGTTGTTCAATGGGTATGGTTTCAATTTTACAAGATGAAAAATTTCTAGAGATCTATTGAACAACAATGTGAATATAGTTAATATTACTGAATTGTATACTTAAAAGTGGTGAGGAGGGTACATTTTATATTGTGTTTTTACCACATTCTTAAAAATTTTGATTAAAAAATTCAATAAACACATTCACCAAGATAAAGTTGATATACTTTTCTATTCTTTCCACTGAATATAATGTAAAAACCTAGATATTTTGTATTAAACAAACATAAGAAGATGCTGAAGTTGGAGAGAAGGAAGAGAGCCTAGGGAACTCAGAACCTAAGGAAAGATTCAGTGCTGAGTTTTCTAGTTTCTGGTTTTGTTTCATATATCCTAAACTTGGAGCTGAAGAAGTCAACAGTCAAAAATACCAGTAGCGTAGACAGCTTATACCTGGAAATCACTAACATGTGGATAATTTTTAAAAGCATAAGACCAAATGTGGTCTCATGGAGAGTTAATATAGTTTGAGCAGAAGAAAGATAAAGCAGACTGTTGCCTCTGGAAGAGGAAGACATAATAAAGGAGTCTGACAAGGAGTGGTCAGAGAGGGGGAGGGGAGAAACTACTTATGTGCCAGGCATGAGGCTCATATTGTATACAAATTATCACATTTAATACTCACAACAGCTCTATGGTTTATACACTATTATTATTTCCACTTTACAGATGAAGAAATTGAGGTTCCAAGCTACTTTGTCACCAGTGTGATCCCTGACCCTCAAAGTACCATGAAACACAAGTCTGTGTGTCTATCACTTCTTCACTTGTTGAAATATTTTCTAGACCCAAGATGGGCCACCCTGCCTACAATGCCACAGCAGCAAGCTGAAACAGACAATGTTCACATCCCCATAAATGCTCTGCTTGACCAGAAACACAGTATGTCCAGTCAGCCAAGGCCCATGCCCCAAGCAAGTCCTGGGCTCTGTGTCTGCCTTCTCATTCTTCATTCTTCAACCTATAAAAATGTCCTGCCTCCCACCCCATTTTGCAGTGCTTTGAATGGAGATGATCTGTTTCATGAAGTCAGATAAAGTTGGTGTCACCTACATGGTCTTCTTAATTATTTTTAAGAATATTTTTGCTTCCTTTGCCTTTGGAGACAAGTCTTGAAAGAAGTTGCTGTGGCTGAAGTCAAAGAGGTTACTACCTATGTTCTCTTCTAAGATTTTGATAGATTCTTGCCTCATGTTGAACTTTTGGTATTTCATCAAAATAAAAAGCTTCTGCACAACAACGGAAATAATCAACAAAACGAAGAAACAACCCATGGAATGGGAGAAGATATTCACAAACGACACTACAGACAAAGGGCTAATAGCCAAGATCTGTAAAAAACTCCTCAAACTCAACACCCAAAAAAAGGACGATTGCATCAAAAAATGGGCAGAAGACATGAACAGACACTTCTCCATAGAAGACATACAAATGGCTAACAGCCACATGAAAAAATGTTCATCATCATTAGCCCTCAGGGAAATTCAAATCAAAATCACATTGAAATACTACCTTACAAATTAACAGGACAGGAAACAATAAGTGTTGGAGAAGATGTGGAGAAAGGGAAACCCTCTTACACTGTTTGTAAGAATGCAAGCTGGTGTAGCCACTTAGGAAAACAGTGTGGAGATTCCTTAAAAAATTAAAAATACAGCTACCCTGTGACCCTGCAATTGCACTACTTGGTATTTACCCCAAAGATACAAATGTAGTGGAAAGAAGGGCCATATATACCCCAATGTTCATAGCTGCAATGGCCATAATCACCAAACTATGGAAAGAGCCAAGATGTCCTTCAACAGATAAATGGATAAAGAAGATATGGTCCATATATACAATGGAATATTACGCCTCCATCAGAAAGGATGAATACCCAACTTTTGTATCACCATGGATGGGACTGGAGGAGATTATGCTGAGTGAAATAAGCCAAGCATCAAACCATATGATAATATGGTTTCACTTACTTGTGGAGCATAAGGAGTCACATGGAGGATATTAAGAGAAGGAAAGGAAATGTGAATTGGGATAAATCAGAGAAGGAGATGAAACATGAGAGACTTTGGACACTGAGAAACAAACTGAGGGTTTTGAAAGGGGGGGGAGATGGGTGAGCCTGGTGGTGGGTATTAAGGAGGGCATGTATTGCATGGAGCACTGGGTGTGTGCCTAAACAATGAATCTTAGAACACTGAAAAAATAAAATAAAATAAATTATTAAAAAAAGAAACACTTAAAGATTTGAGGGAGGGGTGCCTGAGTGGCTCAGTCCATTATGTGTCTGCCTCTAGCTAAGGTCATGATCCCAGGGTCTGGAAACTGAACCCAGGATTTAGCTCCCTGCTGAGCAGAAAGCCTGCTTCTCCTCTGCCTCTCCCCCTGCTTGTGCACTTGTGCCCCCCACATCGAATAAATAGATGATAGATGATTGATAGATAGATAGATAGATAGATAGATAGATAGATGAAATCTTAAAAAAAAAAAAAAAGGACTTGAAGGAAAGGCACATGCAGAGTGCATGGCAGAGAGTAAGAAACAAATGAAACTAGAGTCCTTCAAATCACTATCTTCAAAGTTCCTGGACCAACCATATACAGAGACATTCTCACTGGTGACATCCTCTGTAGGTTCCAGTGTGCGCCCTTCCTGGGGGCTCACTCATCCTCACTCCTCTCCTCTCAAAGTACCAGGGCCCATGGGCCAGAAGCTGCTCATAGAGGTTCACATAAGTCAATTGCTAACATTTCAGGAATTCTGCAAACCTGTTGTTAAACACAGCCATTATCAAAAACTGAATTATATAAGCTTACATTTGAACATATTTTTATAAATATGTTATTTATTTGATAGAGAGAAACACAGCCAGAGAGGGAACACAAGTAGGGGGAGTGAGAGAGGGAGAAGCAGGCTTCTGGCTGAGCAGAGAGCCCGATGTGGGGCTCGATCCTGGGTCTCCAGGATCATGACCTGAGCCGAAGGCAGTCACTTAACCAACTGAGCCACCCAGGCGCCCTAAACACATTTTTAAAAAGGTAATAAGTACTCAAAGCACATCACTTCCTAATTACTTGCCTACACCCTACATTCTATGCCCCTGAGATGATTTACATCTATTGCTCTCATATGGTAGAAATACTTTATAATAGTCCACATGTCTATGCAAATGTCCCCACAGACTCAAGCAAGTGCTGCAAATCAGGGTTTTGTGGGAGATGTTTGTTTGTTTTTTTTATTGGAGAAGTGATTGTTAAACCTACCAAGACTCCCCCCCCCCATGGGAAAACTGAAACACACCTGTTATTCTACTTGCAGATACCAGTTTAAATTCCGCATCCCCCAAGTTCCCTTTTCTCAGCAGGCTCTGGGGCCAAGAGCTGAACACAAGAGACCTACTGAGGAGCTCTTTGAAGGGGGGGCGTCCAAGAGTCACAGAGCCTTCCTCTTTCTCAGGTGAGTTTTACCATCCATAAATTTGCACCTACTGCTGTGGTTTTTCTGAACAGTGCCTTTACAAATCTTTGATGAATTCTGCCTCTTCAATGGCAGATCCAGAACAACAAGAATTCAGGATTGAGATGGCTTACAAGAAATTAGTGAGAGCAGAGGGCAGAGAAGTGACTTTGGAAAATCTGAATCTCCCTCCCAGGAAGGAGTCAGTAGAGACTGTGTTGTTGTTGAGGGAAAAATCCTAAAAACAAAGCAAATGGAAACACGCCTTTGTGTGAAGGGGATAATAAGAGGGAGGGGAGCACCCCTTTCTACGGTTTATGAGTCATTTCCTGTTTTAATTCTTCCTGTTTGTCCATGGTTTTTCCACAAGTACCCAGAGAGGCTCGACCTTCCACCTCACCACCCCTCCCGGGTCACGGTTACCGCAGTCCTGGTGTTGGGTGAATGGCTAGCGGGGACTCTGGGCCTTTCATGTTCAAAGCAGTTAGGGGCCAGAAATGACATCTAAATTTGCAAACTTTCCGGTGGCTGTAAGCCCATCGGATTGAATATGTAGATATGAGCTCTGAGGGAGCCCCTGCCTGAATGCCTTCTGTTTCTCTCTCTGTCTCCATCTCTCCTTCTTCCTTTTTCTTTCTTCCTTTTTCTTTCTTCCTTTTTCTTTCTTTCTTTCTTTCTTCCTTTTTCTTTCTTTCTTCCCTTCTTTCTTTCTTTCTTTTTTCTTTCTTTCTTCCTTTCTTCCTTTCTTTCTCTTTCTTTCTTCCTGCCTTCTCTCTCTCTTCCTCTCTTTCCCTCTCCCTCTCTCTTTCTGATCTGTTCCCCCCAACCTCTTGTCACCCCTGCCCCCTACCCCCAACCCCCCTCCACCTCCTCTCTTCTTCAGTGTTACTCTTAGTGCTTCAAATGCATCTTGATTAGGGGAGTGCTATCATGAGGCCTATGATTTTATACATACCATGAGCATATGATTTTGAGGCTCATAACTGAACTATTTTTGGTCCACAGGAGGCATGAGAAAGAGACATTTAGATAAAACAAAGGAGCAAAACAGTGGCCGTTTGAAAGAGGAACCGAAAAAATAAAACTTATGGGCCTGTTTACCTATTCTAAATAAATCAGAGTCCTTACATCTGAGAATAATAATAGTTCTAGTCTGTGTGGCGACTTTGTTCTGAAGTATTCGCTGCAGTAGCTGGAGAGAGCATGGGCTTTGTTATGGGGCAGCTGTGGGAGCAGGCCCGGCCCTCTCGCTGGCTGTGTGACCTGTGTGGGCTGCGAAGCCCAGTGTCCCCAAGGCCCACACTTGGGCTGACCTCACGGGCAGAGCCTACTGACTGTTAACCACCAGCGTCCTGGTTGGTGGCCAACTTTGCTTACCTGGTTCTGAATGTTTTTAGTCAATCCTGACTGAACAGCGTGCATAAAGAACCTATCACAGAGCGACTGGAACATAGTACAGGATGTTCAACAACGTGTAGTTCTGTCAATTCTTTTCCTACCCACCCACCCCAAATACTGTCACCAACACAGTTCTGTAAGGAAGCAGTAAAAATATATCTATTTATATATTATTGTTATGTTCCACAGCTTACGTAACAGAAAGCATAGGCACAGAGGCGAGTGGGTTAGGAACACAACGGTCTGTCACAGGCGCCCACACTTGATCAAAGCTCCTCACGCCCAATTCGGAGCGTTAGTGGCAGGAGTCGGGGTCTCGCTGGTAATCAGTTAACAGTTTTAAAGTGGAAAGAGCGTGAAGTTGGGAGTCGGAAAAATCTAAGTTCAGACTCTATC
This sequence comes from Spilogale gracilis, assembly GCA_004023965.1. Lineage (NCBI taxonomy): Eukaryota > Metazoa > Chordata > Mammalia > Carnivora > Mephitidae > Spilogale > Spilogale gracilis. The sequence goes on along the minus strand of PITA01018793.1, from coordinate 16,760 downwards.
CTTGTCACTTACTGTCTGTATGACCTTGAAATAGACACATAACCTCACTAAACCTGTCTCATCTATAAAATGGGACTAAGATGCCTAAAGGTTTCAGTGGGATAATGTATGTGTAAAAGGAGCTTACAATGAGATTCTCTCTTTTTTTCATTTGGGCTAAGCCTCCAAAAGCCATGAATAAGACAATAGATGCTAAGTTCTCCCCCACATTACAGGGCTGGTCCACTTTTTCGGGAATCTGCAAAGACGATAAGATAAAGCTGGTTTTGTCGCTCTTAACACTTCACTTCTACTAGAAGTTGAGGTTGAAGAGAAAAGGACAGAATTTCTCTGCAAAAAGTTGTGGGAATGTTGCGTTCTACACGGCATGGGGTCGGGGATGTCCCCTCTCCTCAAGCCAGTTGGATGGACTCCAGTAGAATCACAAGTGGCGGATCATTCAGAGTGACATGTGTCCTCTGGAGTAAGGACTATGAAGAGAGACTGTGGATAGATGGGCCTAAGGCCACAGAGCAGAGAATGGGTGGCCAACCGCGGGTGGCCGGACAGATGCAGGATATTTCCCCAGAGCACGGACAGATGCAGGAGTATTTCCCCAGAGCAAACATGGGCTTTCGGAAGTGGAGTCGACCTGGGGCCAGTCTAAAATTTCATCACCTCATAGAGATTCCCCAAGACCAACTTTGGGAAACTCAATCCTGAGAGTTGAAGTTAAAACCAGCCAATCTCATAAGAAACATCACCCACATCTTGGGAATTACTGTTAAAGATTCCCAGTAAGGGATCTTTGAAAAACTTACAAAGCAGCCAGTAATATTAATCTGGCCCAACCCAGGTCACAGGGATAAAAAAAAAATGGGCACAAACTTCCATCCTGCATCCTTTGTCAATGCAATGCCCTCATTTATTGCATTGTTCTCATAGTCATAGTTCTCATAGTGGCTCCAAATTCCTGTCTGTGCTAAATTAGTTCAGTTTATGGATCATTTGACCACCCATGTGTATTTCCCTATTCTTTATTACCTTAAATCCAGGGAAGATTCAGACCATTCCCAAAATTTCTGCCTACAAAGTCTTATTTAAACAAAGTTATGGCATGGATACAACATTCCAATTGTAAGAAAGATTTTTGGGGCACTTGGCTGGCTTGGTCATCAAGCATGTGACTCTCAGTCTTGGAGTTGTGAGTTTGAGCCCCACGTTGGGTGTACAGATTAACTTAAAAAATGAAATATTTAAAAAAGAAAGGTTCTTGGAAGAAAGGTTGGTTTAACACCAGAACAACATAGAATCAGCTATTATTTTTATCTTTCCAGAAAGTATTTCTATCCTCATTCTTCCGGTACTAGACCCTTCCCCCACCCCAGGCAAAAATGTACTCACACGACCTGTGTTGGTTGATCTCGGTGCTCTATTTCACTGATGCTGATGATTCGTGCAAGGGATGAACATGGAATCCAAGTAAGGCTAAGTTAGAACATGTTCCTGGAATTGTTACACACACACCAGAATCTCTTTCCGTCCTCCCTCAAAAAGCTTTCTCTTTATGATTGCCGAGCTAGGTCTGACGGCAACCATGTTTCTTGCCATGTGGCCAAGACCTGTCTGCTGCAGGAGAGAATGAAGTCAAAGATAAACAGAATCAAATAGAGATGAGCAAGGCCAGAAAAAAAGGAAAGTTGGGAAAAAGAGAAAGAGAGAGAGAGAGATCTAGCACTGCTAACCCAAGTTTCTACTTTTGGTCCCTGCAGCATTAATTTCTGCAATTCTTCCTCAGTTGCTACAAACTCGCCTAGTGTCTTTCCAAACTTTGTGACTCACTAAGATCTTTTTTTATTTAAGGTTCTTTGAATTGGATTGGTGTCACTTTCAAACAAAAGAAGCCTGATCAATAGAGCAGAAAACTTGCAATTAAATGATGAGTATCTCTGGCCTTAAAAGCCCTTTCCCTACTCTGCCCTTAGAAATGGTCACCCATGCCTGTCTCTAGTTTTATACTTTTTTGATGGTTCCACTCTTCCCCTTCTACCTTCTCCTTTCTGTTGCCTCCTAGAATCAAAGGTAAATTCCTTCCTTTCTCTATGTCAAACAGGTCGGCCACTTTTTTCACTATATTGGTCTTGATATCCATGTCCTCAGATCACATCCTTTACCATAAGTGGCTTATCAAGGTATTTTCCTAAATACATCAACACACACACACACACACACACAGTCTTGGGCCATTTGTTGTCTATTAGGGAAAAATCTACACATTCCCTAACAACTTTTTGAATAACTTGTCAGGTAAATTACATCAGTTTTCTCATCTATAAAGTTACATTTTAGAGTTAAAGAGCTCCTGGGTGGCTCAGTGAGTTAAAGCCTCTGCTTTCAGCTCAGGTCATGATCTCAGGGACCTAGGATCAAGGCCCGCATCCGGCTCTCTGCTCGGCAGGGAGCTTGCTTCCTCCTCTCTCTCTGCCTGCCTCTCTACCTACTTGTGATCTCTCTCTCTCTGTCAAATAAATTAAAAAAAGAGGCTATATAGATGAGCTGCCCTAATCCCTTCCATAAGCTTCGAGAAGTTAAGTAGCTTATCCAGGATCAAAAAGGAGTTAGTAGTATTATTGGGGCTCCTGATTCTTTGCCCAGGGCAAAAGAACAAGCCTTTATGACCTTGATTAATGCCATAATATAGGTTGGTTTAGGTTTGCAAACTCAATGTTCAGAAGAACCCCTGAGCTTCAATCCCTCCACTGTAAATGATGTAAAACAGATCATACTTCTCACTTTTAAATCCTGAACATTTTATTTAAATGAAATTCTATGCTGACTGCAAATAAGAACCAAATATGTATTGGTAATAATAAATATAATAATTCAGATGCTCCAAGAAACAAGATGCCAAAGATTTACTGGAGGAAATGCCTATGAAATAAAAAGGAGAATAAGCTGGAGAGGTGTATTTTCAGATCATGATGTAGATCTGACCCTTAGGAAAAAGAGAGGATAGGAAGAAGGACTGGATGAGTAGAGTCTCAGATGGCTGTGCAGTTCTAAGAAAGTCTCGTCTGGGTTGATGAGTCCTCAAGCCAAAGTCACCCATCAGAGGAATCTGTACCTTGCAGGAAAAGACCTACATTAGTATTTAGACCACATTCAATCAATGACTAGGGGCGGCTCATGAAAAAGGAGGCTTTCATACAAATACAATGGTAGATTCAGGGAATGCGGCCAGAGTCATCAATCAATTAGGCTTCCTGCAACAAAAGTGGTGTACTTTCATGGCAACCTAAAAAAAAAAAAAAAAAAAAAAATTTAAACAGAAGTTGCATTTAGGTTCTTTTCTATATCTTCCACTTCTCTCCTTATCATGTTTATGTGGAAATAAGTGAAAGATATTGAAAAGAACCAGATAGAAGCTATAGAGTTGGAAAATATAATACCTGATATGACAGTTCACTAGCTGGGCTAAACAGATGCAAAAGAAATGTTCAGCAAACTTGATGGCATAATAATAGAAACCATCCCAACAGAAGTAGAAGGAGGAAAAAAGTCTTAAAGAGAGAGAGAAGTGTGTCAGTGACAAATGGCACTGTTGAGCAGTATAATGCAAATGTTATCAGATACCAGAGAAGGGGACAGCTAAGAAACATTTCAAGGAAAACGACCAAAAATATTCCAAATTTGATAGAACTATAAACTTACAGACCCAGGAAGTTCAATGAACCACAGGCAAGATAAACATAAAAACTACTCAAGTAATATCATAACCAAATTGCTGGAAACCAATGATAAAAAGAAAATACTAAAAGAAGGCAGAGGAAAAGGAACATTACATACATGAAAAGAAAGATAAGATTTATGGCAATATTCCAGTAAAAATTAAAAATGTAAGTAAGCAGACAAACACATTTAAAGTGTTAAAATAAAAAAGGAAAAAATACAAAATCTAGAATTCTATCCAGAGAAAATATCTTTCAAAAAGGAAGGCAAAATAAAAACCTTTAAAGAAGAACAAAAGGTTAGAAGAACTCATGACCAGAATTAAATATTAAAAGAAGTTCTTAAGGTCAGAATACAAAAGATTCCAGATGGAAACTTCCATTTGTACAAAGGAATAAAGAGGAATGGCTCTAATCTCACTTAACAAAACTTGAAAACATGCCTCAAATATCAAGCAGTTTCCAGCAAATTAACAGCACAGACAACTCAAAATTACTTAAAAGAATTCAAAGAATTCCAGTAACCTAAAATTCACAATATCTGAAATCCAATAAAAAATTACCAGGCAATGTAAAGAAGCAGGAGAATATGACCCATAATGAGGACAAAAGGAAATTAAATATAAACAGAAGCAGAAAATGATACAGATAGCAGAAGTCTTAGAAAAAGACATTTAAACCATGATTGTAGACACATTTTATATGTCCAAGAAGCTAGAAGAAAACATGAACATATTAAGGAGAAACATGGAAAATATAAAACAGCCCAAACTGAACTTGTAGAGATTAAAAAATTTCAATGTCTGGCTGGCATCAAAAAATACACTAGGTAGAATTAAGAACTGATTAAATGCTGCATTTTAAAAAAGACATGAACTGGAAGACACAACAATAGAAACTATCCAAAATAACACATAAAGAAAAACTGAAAACAAAATAACCTAGAAGAAATGACTTTTTGGGCACTTCACAAGGACCAATGTACATGTAACTGGAGTCCAGGAAAAGGGAAAGGAGAGACAAAAAGTTTGAAAAAATAGGGGTTAAATTTCCCAAGTTTGATAAAATTTTTAGAGATCCAATAAGTTCAATAAATCCCAGCCACAAGAAACTTAAGAAAATGATGCTAAGGTCCATAATAATCGAGTTGCTTAAAACCAGTGATAAAGAGGAGAGCTTAAAAGCAGCCAGAGATAAAAGGCACAGTAGTACAGAGGAATAGGGTGCCTGGGTGGCTCAGTCGGTTCAGCATCTGCCTTCAGCCCAGGTCATGATCTCAGGGTCCTGGGATCAAGTCCTCACTGAGGCTTCCTGCTCATAGGGTAGTCTACTTCTCCCTCTCCCTCTGTCTCTGTCTCTCACCCATGCTTGTGTTCTCTCTCTCTCCCTCTCAAATAAAATCTTTACCAAAAAAAAAAAAAGTAAGAGGAATAAAGATAAAATGACAGCAGACTTCTCCAGGGAAACAGTACTGACCAGAAGGCAGCACAGCAACATCTTAAGAGTGAGGGACAAAAACCATAAGCCTAGAATTCTATACCCAATGAAAATAGCCTTCAGAATTGCTGAAGAAGAAAAGCAAAGCTGGGGGCATCTCATTACCTGACTTCAGGCTTTATTACAAAGCTGTGATTACCAAGACAGCATGGTACTGGCACAAAAACAGAAATAGACCAATGGAACAGAGTGGAGAGTCCAGACATGGACCCGTAAATCTATGGGCAAATCATCTTTGGCAAAGCAAGAAAAAATATCCAGTGGAAAAAAGACAGTCTCTTCAATAAATGGTGCTGGGAAAATTTGACAGCTACGTATAGAAGAATGAAACTAGACCATTCGCTTACACCACACACAAAGGCAAACTCAAAATGGATGAAAGACCTCAATGTGAGGCAGGAATCCATCAAAATCCTGGAAAAGAACATAGGCAGTAACCTCTTTGACATCGGCCATAGCAACTTCTTTCAAGACACGTCTCCAAAGGCAAAGGAGATAAAAGCGAAAATGAACTTCTGGGACTTCATCAAAATAAAAAGCTTCTGTACAGCAAAGGAAACAATCAACAAAACAAAGAGGCAACCCACAGAATGGGAGAAGATATTTGCAAATGACACTACAGACAAAGGGCTGGTATCCAAGATCTATAAAGAACTACTCAAACTCAACACCCAAAAAGAAGATGAACACATCAAA